>BSQZ01000022.1:6560000-6590000 GCA_033239005.1 Lamellibrachia satsuma | reverse complement strand
CGACCTTATCTCGAACTTTCTGTTTACTCCTTACATAAGCATAGAAACACTTGCTGTCATTTGTAGCTAGGTTAAGTGTCTCTTTGTAGTTTGTTTAGTCTTCTACATTTCTAGTGTGTTTATATATCCTCCACAGCATATGTTTGTGAGCAATTTTTCTAATAGCCTGTTTGACCAGTGTTTCTTCCTGGACCATTTCCCTTGTTTTCTTAATGGAAAAAAAATTCTCAATAATGCCCTCAATCATATTTTAAACAAGTCCAGCATTCTGTTGCTGTATTGTTCTTCAGCAAGTTATTCCAATCTATATTTGCTAGATATGTTCTCATTTCTTTATATTTACCTTTGTTGATGTTCCTCCTCCATTGTTTTTATGTGTATTCCCTGTTTTTACTTTTATATTAAGATGGATTTGGTCATGGTCACTTGAACCCAAAGGTTCGTGTACTTTAACATTGTCACCTACTTCATTTTGAGAAGACAACATTACATGTAACACATTACCACCTCTAGTTGGTTCCAATACATGTTGAGTAAGGAAACAATCATGTGTTACAAGTAGAAAATGATGGTCGTCACCTCCAGCACTATCTAATGATTCCCATTGTAAATGGTCATTGTTAAAATCACCCATTATAATACATTCCCCCATGCTCACCTCCATTATCGCCTTTTGTAATTTTACATTTTCCTCTTGTCCTATGTTAGGCTATGATAAACTGCTCCTATTGTTAATGTTGCGTTCTTGATAACTATGTTACACCAAATTGCTTCCTCACAATCTGCTTCATTTTCATTGTTATTTCATATGTTTGGATAGATTCTTTAATATATAAAATTACTCCACCTCACCTTCTTTCTCGTCTATCCTTCCTAAACATTACATAGCATGTCAGTGCTTACTCAGTATCTACTATATCTTTATTTGCCCATGATTCAGTGATCCCTATTACATGCGGATCAATGTCTAACTCACTTTTTATGTACTATGCTCCTGGCATTTAAGCATACACATTTAAGTTCATTTTCTGAAATTATTGTTGAACATTTCTTTGGATTTGTAGTAGTACTCCTTTGAGTTTTCTCTGTCAGTTCCCCCTGCGCATCTAGTTTAAATAATTTATGGTACCTGTGCCCTCGTTGACAACTCTGACACATTCACACCCAAGAACTGCATCGCCCTTCCCTGTCAGATGAAGTCCATCTCTCTGACGTTCCCTCCTTCTCTGCATTGTTCTTACCCACATGCACCCATGACTTGTCCTGCCTTATCTACTATATCCTATATTATTGCCCCTGGGAGGCATACTGTTATGTCAACTCATAAGTTTACAATTTTATCCATTTTCCTAATGATGTAACCCCCCATAAATACCCGGGCTTTCCTCGCCTTTCCTTTGATACTACATCAGCAAAGCTCCTTTCCTGTCGCACACCATGCCACATTTCTCTTCTGTCATCGACCTTTGCTATCTTACCTCCTGGCAATTCCTCTCCACTCACTCGCTTAACTTTGTTTTGTTGCATACTCTGCCTACTGTCATCTTTCTTCTTCTTATCCACAGTCTTCTCCGTTTCTCTGCACTTGTTATCCTCGACTATCCTGCCACCTGATAATCCCTCTTCACTCACTCGTATATCTTGTTTTGTTGCACATTCTTCCTTTTTCCATCTTTCTTCTTCTTACCAACGTTCTCCCTTACATTGCCACTGCTCTCCTTGTTCTCACCGCCTCTGCTCTTCTCGGTCTCACCACCTCTGCTCTAATCATTCTCACCACCTCAGCTCTCTTTTTTTCTGACCCTGTCCTGTCATCATCAAAATCATGTCTTAACTCATTTACCTGCTCCTGCTGACATTTCTCTGTCATACACCCTCTACACATGAAATGAAAATAATTTGCCTGTACTTATGCCGACGAATTTGCACACCCGGACAAAATCTATCCAGCTGTCGCAGCTAGAGCATGTCAAATTATGTTTCGCCTTTACTTGGCGTTTGCACGGCGCCATGTTAGAAATTCAATTTATATTTGTTTATATTTGTTTATAATCTGTTTGTAATAAATTTATACTAGGTAGTCTTCACAAAGACTGTTTTTGCGTTGTAATACACAATTTATGCTATTTTACTTATGTCTTAATTAAATGTACAACTACTGCCTTGCAACTCACTTTCTATGTTACAGCTGACGATAACAGCACGTAATATCGCGCTAACGAAATTTCAGTGACCTTCTTTAAATTACTATTACTGTTAACAACGAATGTTGCTAAAACAAAATATTCAGGTTCTAAAACTTTAATATGTACTAAATTATTTACAATAATACTATGCCTCGTATTATATACCCAATCAACTGACCACAACAAACCTTAGTCTTCGGAGATCTATGACATAAACTACCCTAAATTACTCCTACCGATCAATTTTAACAGCAACTATTGCTTAAGCAAGGACTCTTGTAAGTGTATGTTTAATATACACGTAATAATAATACTTTAGACAAATATTAAATCCACCAAATTAAAATCCCTGTTCTCCTCAAGATTTCCCAAGACGCAAGATTTGAAAATTAGTACAGACCCTGCCGGAAATTGGGGAGGATAATGACTATGACAAATGTACCTAGGATTTAAACGTCACTGGAAGGAGAGAGACGATCAATAATGCCATCGTACGATTACAGAAGATGTTTGCACATTGTCAGCATATAAAGAGGAAGATAACCCAATAAGAGACCGAGTTCTCTATACCAGTCGAGGCAAAGTGTTGAAGAGAAAATTGTACAGAACGGAAACTCTGACTCTAACTAAGCTGCAGGAGATTATAAGCATACTTGACCAGCCAGACGCTTTGCTGTTGACTCCGTCTGTACAAGGGATGAAGCCAACACTATCTACGCCAACCACTCGAATGGTTTCAACTCTTCAGAGAGAACATTAAGAGGATAATGTTGGAATTGCAAACGCATATTTGAGAAATGCAATCAAATCAGACACTTTCCGGCCTGCTGCCACACCACGCAATCACAACGTGGCGCCACTGTTGGCGGCAAGCATTGTCGTGGTCGTGGAGTCATGGAAAAAGCAGCGGGCGAGATCTTGGGAAGCAAAATGTTAGAAGCATTGATAAACAACACACTGGAATTGAGGAATTGTTTCTTACTTTCTATGCATTCTCGGTGAATCCCAGTGCGTGTGTGATGCCGATCAATATTGAAGAGAAATCTGTTCAGAGTAGGGCTGGCAGCAGAGATGTATTTCACAGGCGTTTTAACCAAGTAGACGTTGACAGACGTGTACCCTCAGGCGCTCAATGGTCCCGGCAAATTGATGAACTATCAATTGATGTTGAACACAGATGAGAGTGTAACACACGAGGCTCAACCAACCAGAAGGATACCGTTCATTAGAAGAGAGACGGTTCTGCAAAAGATGAACCAGCTTGATAAATTGGACGTCATTGAATAAGTGGATGGTCCTACAAAGTGGGTAAATCATATAGTGAAGGTGGAAAAGCCGAATGGAGATGTCCTGGTTTCGACAAACAAATAAACCCATAACAAGGGAACGTTAACCCATAACACACAGTCGAAAAGACAGTGCAAGTTATGGGGAATGAAGGTGTTCACAAAGCTTTACCTGAACATGGCATTCCAACAGGTGGAACTACATCCAGACTCCCGATATAGCAACATGTTCGCAACACCAAATTGTCTCTACAGGTACAAGCTTCTTGTAGTATTCAGGTTGAACGTGGCTTTCGAGTAGTTAAATCACATCGTCAGACTGGTGGTGCATGACTGTCCCTGAAGGTTCTCGTCGTTGGAGGTGTGGCTGACGGCCAACTTGACGACCGAGTGTTAGCGGTCGTCAGGAAGATTGCAGAAAGATACATTTTATTCAACTTCGAGAAACTGAAGTTCAAAATAGAGAATATCAATTTCATGGGACACACAATGTCATATAAAGGTCTGCAAGTAACAGCTGATAAAAGTGAGGTCATGGCGGCAGTGCCTATGCCTAAAAATACGGCTGAAGTAAGATGCTTTCTGGGTTCCGCATTTTTCAGTTCCAATTTCAACCCCGATTTCGTTACGATCACACAACCGTTGTGGGGGTTGATGCATCATAAAACAAGTGGAAGCGGACCAAAGAAGAGCAACGAGCGTTTGACGAGGTTAAACAAAGGCTCACGAAGGCACACAAAATGACTTACTAGACTAGGCTGGGCTAGTTGCAGACACGCGCATTGTCTCTGATGCTTCGCCTGTTGGCTTTGGTATGTTATAAATTGTATCCATACTCGCCAACAAAAGCAAGTACAGACAGATCATTTAGTTAGAGTATGGTGTCCATGTCAACTTGTGCGTGCTCGTCCTAATCAAGAGCCGACAAGGTCTACATCACTCCCACAGGGACCTTGGACCGAAATCGCAATATATCTCTGTGGGCCACTGCCAAATGGTGAAGGTATGTTTGTGGTCATTGATTTTTTCTCCAGTTGGCCAGAAGTGGTACGGATGCGCAACACGAATGCTCAGAACATCATCAAATGCTTGGAGGCCATGATTACCACACATGGACTGCAATACACTGTGTGGAGAACCCATCGATGAGTTACAATGAAAAATGAAAATTCGTGAGAGAGATGCGAGGAGAAAGAGGTACGAGAACGGGTACGCAGACAAGAAGAGATGTGCCAAGTTCAGTGACATTGAGGTTGGTGACATAGTGGTCATCAGGCAAAGTAAGAGAAACAAGCTGAACACGCCATTTGAGACAGAAACATATGGTAAAAGTAATGTTATGGTTATTCAGAGAGGAGAGCAGCAACGAAAGACGAGGAACGTAGCACATATGAAGAAGCTGAATGTGACGATGGAACGCGCAAAGCCAGACCAGGAATCCCCGCCAAAAATAGCTGCGACACCAGTCATGCTTGTTGCTCCACCTATGCGACCAGTGTGTGTTCGATCCAAACCGATGTGGAAGACAAACTACGTGAATAAATAGACTGTTCTTATTTGACAAATTGACAATGACTGTCTTAACGCAATTATCGTACCTAGTTTAAATATGTGGACAGTGACTCATTGAAAAAGGGGGAGATGTGATATAGTGCCATAATAATAATCACTATTATACGTAAGTGAGTTCCGTGTACTTGGAGCCGGGTATGTAGTTTACAGGTGTGAAATTACATGTGTTTGGTCAAAATGTTTATCTGTTGTCTTCACCAGGCAAACTACTACAACATGTTGTCATATTAATGTACACATATTAATTACCTTTTAGTTAATTACGCAATGGCATACTGTACTGTATGACGTTCAGTCGTTGACAATGATAGAGATACAACAACATAAGCTTCAAGTTTGCGATAACAACTGGTTCCGGAGAGCTGCAACTGTAAAGAGGGTGGATAGAAGGAGTATAAATAACATTAGGATAGAGATTGGGATTCAGTCCAGCTTAACCGGAACTGCCAAGAAGAATTGTTAGAAGCCGGATGACGCTAGGAGGTCACTCGGTATGGGTGGAGTAGGGCCATTTTATTCGGTGTGGACGGAGGAGGACCGATTACCAAAGAAAGCAGAGGAGATGAAACAGCCAGGCTGTATCAAAAGGGGAAGAGAGCAACTAAGATGGGAGGACAGTGTTAAGAGGGTTGTTCGAAAGGCAGAGGAAGAGAATGGAGGGAGAAGGCTGCCGATAAATGGATATATATAACATATATACATAGCAACAATGCAATTACTAGCATGACCCTTCATAAAAGTAGCAGCAAGGAAGAACATATGTTGCCTTTGTGGTAATCTCAAGTGTTGTCAGAAATAAGTACATGTTGTTGATTTGTGGCATTTTCATGGCAGGAATAATGTCATGGGACATAATGTGTGTATTACTCCCTAGGACATTACCCCTGGAGGATATTGTCCGGGGGGTGGCAATATCCAGGGGGTATTGTTTGGGGATAATATCCTGGAACTGTGAAGTATGTCTGTTTAAAAATATGGGTCGTTATTTACATAAATGGAACAACACAAAGCACGTTGTACACAACATAAACAAACCGCTCTTGTTGTTGAAGACAACACGCTTATGTTTTATAAAAAACCTGCAATTGGGTTGGTGAAATGTCAAGCAAACAAACTCAGAGTTTAACAACTACGCTAGTAAAAGTTCCACAAACATATCACCACATTAATGTTATAATCACGTATTTGTTGTTCTAAGATGATTGCACGTTATATGTCGCTGATATGCAAATAGTTTTATTTCCTTTGTTCAAAAAGTATTATGTTAGTATAATATTAAAACAACCCAAACAGTGTGATTAATTAGGATATCCAAATGGTTTGTATGCTAGTGCCTATTTACTATCGGGTAATCACAATACCTGCTTAAGTGGTAAGGTTGGATTGTTCTTACAAAATACAAAATAGATACGATTTTGCGCCGAACGAAAAGTGTATTTGTGTGTGTGTGTGTGTGTATGTGTGCGTGTGCGTGTGCGTGTGCGTGTGCGTGTGCGTGTGTGTGTGTGTGTGCGTGCGTGCGTGTGTTTGTGTGTGTGCTTGTGGTGCGAGCGTGTGAGTGAGTGCCTCTGTGAGAAGGATTTGTTGGTTTACCTGATGTGCGCCCAGTTCCAGAGCCATCACCCTGGTGACCTGATCAAGTGCCCCTTTAGATGCGCAGTACGATGTGTGGATGGGAAAAGCCATGTGAGCAGCAATTGAAGAAATGTTGACTATTGCGCCTCCTTTGCCTCTGTCAACCATTCCTTTTGCCACAACCTTGAAAATGATGGTTGAATAGATATAATGTTAGGAATCATTCACAATTGGTCTGAGAAATGGCAGATGCTGTTCAATTTTGGGAAATGTAAATGCCTACATACAGGACAAGGGAACTTGAATGTAAATTAAAACATGGGAGATACTGTTTTGGGTACTACTGTAAAAGAAAAGGACTTAGGAGTTACAATAAGTTATGACATGAAAGTTTCAGAGCAGTGTGGTATTGCAGCTTCAAAAGGTAATCAAATTCTTGGATTGATTAGAAGAAACATAACATACAAAGGAAAAAGTTAAATATACCTCTTTATAAAGCAATAGTTAGACCTCATTTAGAATACTGTATACAAGCATGGATACCATATCGTAAGAAGGATATAGATACGCTTGAACGCATACAAAGGAGAGCATCTAAAATGATTCCAGAACTTAGAGACCTTAGTTATGAAGAACGACTGAAAGAATGTAGTTTAACAACTCTGGAGACAAGGAGGTTAAGAGGAGATCAGATTGAAGTTTTTAAGATATTGAATGGGTATGAAAATATTGATAGAAATATGTTTTTCGCACTCAAGACGGATAGCATAACTAGAGGACATGAGGTGAAATTAGTAAAGGAGCAATGTAGATTGGACATCAGGAAGCACTCGTTCTCACAGAGGACAATAAATGAATGGAACAAATTGTCTACAGATTGTGTAACTGCTAGCAGCGTGAATATGTTTAAAAACAAGGTTGACACATATCTCAGGAAGGCGGGTTATAAGTAGATGAACATTGTTGGACTCTCGATAAGCCAATGGCTTCCTTGTCCACTTGCCATCTGGGCCTTTGGCTTGGATGGCAAATCTTGTTAAATCTTGTTAAATCAATTATCGACAGATTTTAGAGGCCATTCACAAGTATCGGCATTTCCCTATTTGTACAAAGCGTACTAAAGAAGGGCGAGGTCAAGGCACGCGTACTAGAGGAGGGAGGGGGACAAGGCCCGCGTACTAAATGACGAAGTTGGTCAAGGCCAGCGTATTAAAGGAGGAAAGGGGTCAAGGCCAACGTACTAAAGGGGGAGGGTGACATGGCTTGCATACAATGATTTTAATTGGTGGTCGCATAAGAAATTAGGCCACATTTGCGTTGTGCAGCCCCGCGCGTTGAACTGCTACATCACTAAGTTACTATCAGACAGTTTCACCTATAACTGTATCGCTCCGTACGAATATCAATACTTGGCGTATAGCCTATCGGATAAAATGATCTAATACGTAGCCGTAGTGCCGGTTCAGCTATAACTTTGAAGCAGTGAACTTACCCATTAAGAGCTAATGTAAGGATGTGAAGCAGAAAGTGTGGGGTCGGTCGTGTACATTGGTTGGATGTTGGAATAAAAAATAGATGGGAGGTGGGTTTAGTGGGAGGAGGACTCTCACAATTAGTGGGAGATGCCCCACCAAAAAAACAGCGCCACTGAGGTTGATACCTCGGCCTTCACCATGTCATGCGTGAGTGATTTTTCAACAGCTGGGGTGTCGACTCGTTCTAAAAACGTATAAACTGCAGTAAATGTACTAGTGTTTCCCTGTCCTCTTAAGTTTATTTAATACGAATAGCAAAGTATTTCGCAAACATTATTTGGGTCATAACGTGTGATAATGTAAACGCACACATAAACGCACACATTATTCTATCATCAGTTAAAGTGAATACCTGGGACACGTTTACAGCGGCCGTGACGTTGACTTCAAATATTCTGAAATGAATGCAAAAATAGGCTAAGCATAAATTGATTGTGTTCTTTCACAGATATACATTGTTATTTTGTGAGTTACCAATAAATAACAATATACACACACACATTTATATATATATATATATATATATATATATATATATATATATATATATATATATATATATATATATATATATATATATATATATATATATATATATATATATATATATATATATATTAGAAAAGGGGAAATGTAAAATATGTAATATACAGTGGCCACCTGTTTTTTGCCAAGTATGCAGTAGAGCCTGTCTCGTTTTGAACTTGAAGAGTTTACGCTAAATGTCCAAAAAGCGGCGAGATACTTAGAAAATAGCGGCGAGATACTTAGAAAACGAGTACCACTCGCCAACAAAATCGCGTGTCCCGTTCACCGATATTTACGGCCTTGCGCATTCATTATACATATCCACGCACCCAAACGAAAAATAATGGTTCGTTTCAAGATGTTACCCTCTTGCTATCCTGTGTATGACACCGCTGTACTGGCCAAGAGTACATCTGGCTTTATTATATTCAGGAACCATCAATGTTGTTTACCTTGTGAAATATATATTATCTACTTCATTTATTTAGTACAATATATTAACACATTTTACCTCAATCTCATCGGAACCATTCACATAATGAGACTATGTGATAAATGTGGGTAATACGGCTGCATTATTTCGTAGCTGTGCTGCGTGTTATCAGTGTGTAAAACATACGCACCCAGTGATTGAGTTTTATATATTTATCACATGACGACAATAGTACAAACACCGTTACGGGAATAAAATAACTCTTATGGAAAGCAGTTGCGCATTATTGAAATCAGTAACGTTAAACACTTTCATACTTGCTCAGACCGGCTTCTTCCATATCTAAGAACGCAACGATCTCTGCAATGGCTGCGTTATTCACCAAGAGGTCGATTGGTCCTATTTCTTCGACGGCTTTCTTCGCAGCTGCCCAGTCTGACAAATCTACACAAACCGTGATGATTTCGGGATTCTGAAACCAAATTAGTGAATTTAATAATTATTTTTTATGTGTACACTGCGTGCGCGGTGGCATGGACGCAATATTCGTTAGGTTTTATTCTTAAGAAGTTACTTGTATACAACGAAGTTGTTCAGACAGGAACAGGCATTCACACATCGGAAATGAATACCAATGTGTGATCGGCGGTGTAATTTTAGTGTGTGCGGACGCCGACATAAAACAAGCAAGAACACATAGCAAAATCATCTGGACCAATGTCAAACATTTCTACTAAAAACCTGTATCAATCAAATCATTCTTGTTATTACAGCTCTTATAAAACTTTCAATGCGGGGCGGAGTTGTTCCACGAGATTTCAAACAAATAAATATACGTTAGTAGTTAGTTATACATGTACTAAGAATACAGCTTCGGTAGTGCATTTTACAAGTACCGTAGAACAAAGGTCGGTACTTACATGCATCTTACGAAGTACTAGACTAAAATAGGGATAATTACGTGCATGTTACAATGCACCGGAAAATACATCGGCACGTAACAAACACAATGCTGTAGAATAGAAGTTTATACGTTCTACTTTACTCACTGCACTTGAACAAGCGGCGGTTGTGCAATGTAAAGTCCGTCGGCGTATAATGCAGTATGCAACAATAATACACAGTTGTATTTAACGACAAAATAAACAATCATACATTGAAACTATAACGATTGGGTGTCGGTTAAATGTCCTAACTGTTTGTTTAAGCTCTTATCACTAACAGTTTCATGTCGCTAGCCTAATCATTAGAGGCGTTTATCAGTTATGTCTGCCACACGTTTCTTCGTGGGAGGGAACCTTAATTTCCCAAAACGAAATCAGACTTTCCTCAGATTTTCCGTGTGATCAGCAAGGTGATTATATCTGATCTTATCAATGGTTTTTTAAATCAGCATACTCGTTGAAATTAATTTAACATATGTTAAGTCATTATCCTCGTTGAATTTCATTTACCAGATGTTAAGTCACCATCCTCTTTGAATTACCCATGAATTCATTAAACAATGGTACACTATTAGAACGCACTAATCACTCATTTGAGCGAATGGTTGTGCAGAACAACCATCTTAACCATTTTAACAATATTAAAACTATAGTTCCAAAATATCTATGCCAGTGCTACGCTGCAGTAATGTTGGTCTATCGTTGGGTTCCTATGACTCCAATTATCCATTAACGAATTAAGTCTGCTCCATTTAAACATGGCGTCCCTATGTCTAAACTGCCAAAATATCCAGTGATTTGAAAACCAACGTCCAGCATTTATCAAATCCTTACACATATTCTCAATGTGTAATTAAACCCAATGTTCATAGCAACTGTGATCCCTATTTGATTATAAACAATTCAGTCAACAGATTATATAATACGTCCGTAATCGGACGTATTAACAATAGCGTTCGTTGATCTTATTGGCTGAATTGATGATTACATGTGTGGCAGTGTCTTCGTCAGCTATTCTGAATCGACATGTGTATTGATCTCACAACAATACAAATCGACAACCTTACTTTGGTTGCCGCTCATCTCTTTCAATCAAATCAAGTTCATGATCTTGACTTCAGTAAACCATTCAGTGATTATATCGTAGCCATATAACTGTAATTAATTTCCTGGTTTTGGCGCTATGTATAATTCTTTGCTTCGCTAAGCCAAATGTGTGTTCATCTTGTACCTTTATAATTTCATAAATCTTTCAATAATTTGAAAAAATACAACATTATTACCAACATGTGAATACATGTGAATATGTAATTTCGTCATGTTCATGCATAACGGCATTGGGTTAGCCAAATCCTGGGTATATGTTGTGACAGCTTGCTTCATGTGCAGCGCACATAATATCCTTCTTGAATACAAAGTCAAATCTAAATAGTTCTGCCAAAACATAAAATCATCAGCCTACTGTATAGTTCCCATGCAGTTTCTCTATAAACATAACACACAAATTTAAAATCTTTTTTCGCCTCGTCGCGTTGCCTTTGCGTTCGGGGATCGGAGTTCCCGGCTGTTTTTGATATGCTCCCTTATCAGCAGTCATCGTCCTCAGTTGCTGATTTATGGGTCGCAGGCTCTGATGTCTCGAGTGTTGTTTGTCTTCGCCCGCGCGTCGGGCGATAGGCTGTTGGTCGCACTGGCATCGTATTTCAATGACCTGCCCTCGTTTACTGTTCGCTGTCTCGGCTTGGAGGGCGGCTGTCTACACTGGCGTGCATAATGGCCAATTCGTCCGCAGTTGAAACATTCCACAAGTCGGGAGCACGGTCGGTTATCTCGTTGCAGAATGCGTCACGCTTTCTCGTGCGTTGGGGCCTGGCGTCTCTCATAGCGGTTGGAGTTTGCGGTTCTGGTTGACTGTTGATCCTGATCGTATTATAGTTCTGTAATTGTTGGTTGTCCACGTTGGAATGTTCGATGGTCACTTACTGTGTTGTTGAATAGATAAATGCCTGTGTTGTCGCAGGCTCGGCAGTTGTAAGGATCGACCCTTTCTTGTCGTTGTCGGGGGCTTGCAAAGTTCGAAGTTAGCTCGCCAGATTTATTCACGTCTATAATTAAATCAGCTATAACACGGGTTGTCCAGGTATCGTTTCGATTAGAGATTTATTCGGCAGCAAGTCACTTAACGTAACTTTCACAACAGCATAAAATCGCCATCCCGGTAGATCAACAAACCGTTGAGTTCGTCATTTAGAAGTCAAACATAACCCTAGTGCAAGTCGGCTTGGCTTGTACATGCGGACATTTTGATAAGTCCTAACGTTGGAAGCATTTTCGTAGCTTCCCTCGTGGAGCGTACACGTCGTGTTTCGGTGAAACTATCTGCCGCGCTCCCCGAGTGCGCAAATCTGTATCCTTTTAAAGCAAGTCAAAAACTTCCAATACCATTTTCGACTTTGCTTTACGGATGTTAAGTTGAACTCACCGAACAGTTCTTCAAAGATAACACTAAAGTACATCAAACATAGCTAAATATGTAATAAAAATGGTGGAATCGTTGGATTCGCCAGTGTAATAAAAACGGCATTTGCGAAGTGGAAGTGTCACGTTTACCGATATTCACCACATTTGTTTAGATGGGTCACATATATACTACATATATGTGACTTTTAATGTGTTTACACACACACGCACACGCACACGCACACGCACACGCACATATATATATATATATATATATATATATATATATATATATATATATATATATATATATATATATATATATATATATATATTAAATATATATATATATATTATTTCTTAGTATTTCGTGCCATGCAGAGGAAATTGTTATGTTTGGAACAAATATTGATACGATCCCTGTGTGTGTCGAATCGCCTTAGTGGTTCTCGTGCAATTGTAGTATTGTAAGTCTGTTCTGTAAATGTCACATATTGAAAACGAATGAAAACACGGTTTATGCTGCTATTCGTAAAAATACCGATCGCTAAAACTTCCCTATTTGCGATCATATGTGCCAGTTGTGTACCAAAAATGATGTACCTTTAACCCCATACTAAAACACTATGATGCAAAGAAACTGTTTCAAGATAGAACATTATGTGCTTCTAATTTGTACGAAAGTAATAAGTTAATTAGTATTAGTGGCTTGTTTAAATATCATAATGATGTCTATTAATTATGTGTGTGTGTGTGTGCGTGCGTGCGTGCGTGCGTGCGTGCGTGCGTGCGTGTGTGTATGTTTGCAGCATTGTAAGACAGCTGTAGTTTGGATCATTGTACACTTTGATCTTCCCAGTTTGCATGTTGTCGATTTAGTGTAGTGCAATATCGTTTGTACTATGTATGCTTTTAAAAAGGTATGTACTTATTTTCATTTGTTCTAAAGAGCTACTTCGTATAAATTAAAAAAATTTTATACGTTATCATACAAGATATAAAATTTAATTGAATATTATCATGGAATATTCATGATTATTGGCTGCTATGTTATATGTGAGTTAATGGTTATATACCACATTGACAATAACGACTATGCCTACATTTGGCACTGTCCAACTATCTGCATGTGACATTAGGCGGGCCGAAAGTAGCCACCTACTTCTGGCACCTGGATACTTTCGGTCCGCTAGACCGGTATACCTTTTGACATGAAAGTGTTGGAAATATCAACGTATGCAGTAAAGTTACACCATATAATTTAGATTTACATGATTAATAACACATTACATAACTTTTTCGTTAATGTTATTATTTTCTTCATACACCGAAATTATAAAGAATTATTTTTAAAGTGAACATTATCTTGGGCTACAAAATAATTGTGATCAGCACAATGCGTGTAAACACTCATCACTATATTATTTGTCTTTGGTATTTTACTCCCAAATATGTTTACCTGTGTCACAAATATTTAAATTATCATTTGTTGCTTTTATGCCAGGTAAAAAATTACATTTTAGGGGCATGACGTGACATATATTTCCTATCAATTGGTTTTAAAATAAATATGTAAAATCACCAATCTGAAGAAGATATTTGTTTGACTCACATAATATTATGTTATATTATTTGCTTTTTGGGTTAGGCTTTGTATAGTTGTTATTGCGCCAAGAATTCTTTATTATTTGTACTATTGCGGGTTTTTTGTTGAGCACATTCCAATTTTTTTTTACGTAAAATGTACCATTATATATAAATTTACATTATGCCATACCTATTGCTCCAATTTGCACAAAACGAGTATCGTGTAGCTTATAGATTAGCAATTAAAAAACGAATTCCTGGATAGCTTGCTTCACACTATTGCAATGCAAGCTTTAATGCTAAAATAAACTGACGCAGACTTAACAAATGCGTCAAAAACAACACACTGTGCAGAATTAACAAATATTTGATGTACATTCATGAAATATTAAATGAATAACCACTGCATGATAATGATACTCAATTCATATTACACAATGCATTGTATGAATACAAGGAGGGAAAGTGTATTTTGGCAAAAGTGTACCATTTATGTAGTAACGCCCTAAGCAGTTTATTAATACTTTATGCATGTTTTCTGTCAGTTCATGAATATACAACATCAGTTTATGTGCAGTTGTCATTATCACGTGATCTACTTCTATGGGTGAGCTGAACTAAGTGAGAGCCTGAGTATGCAGCTGTTGTTTTCAAGTCCCATCCCTTAGGAAATAACTTGCAGCGCTTTGTCGAGTGGCTTGTTGCTTCAGGCGCTGGTTATGCGGGAATTACCAACAACCAGTACATTTCGGACATTTCGCTGGCTGTATAACTCTTCGGTATTCGGCAGGCAGGTGAATTTTAATTCCGCCATCCGCCAGTTCATGACCAAGCTGTTTCAGAAACTGTCGGCGGTATCCTCTTTGGTCATTCATTGACCACATAATTATGATTCAATGAAAATTATGCCATGTCAGCAATATCCAACATATTTTATAATGGATCCAATCAATTAAAACAAAATTAAATACCCAAAGTTACAATCAATATGTACCCTCCGCGTCACTGTTGACCCTGTGTGTTCTGATGCGGAGTAAGGAAGCACACATTTCAACAGGGGGCTATATCCGGCATAGGTTAACAAGCAATACATGTTATACAGTAGCATAATCTCTTGGATTCATTTTGATGAAAAGGATGTGGACCTAACCCAGACACCAAAATCGTGGTCTGACGCAGAAATATATCGCTTCGTTGGTAATTGTTTAGTTCAGTTTGTAGGTGGAGACACATTTGTGAAGACAAAGCAAACTACCTCAGCTTTCAGTTTGTCCAGAGTGTCCTGTGTACGACTCAGGGCAATTGTTTCAGCACCTCCAGCTGCCAGGGCCTTTGCAATGGCTTTTCCGATCCCTGCAATGATAACGGTATTATGTATGTCTGTGCATAGAGCGGTATCCATCCTAGCTTCACACTTACCCCATGTCAGACTTGTTTATTCCAACCAGGCTTGTACACAAATGCATGCCAACGTATATGAATGCAGATGTTTCACTTGTTTCAAATATAAATACAAATGCAATTTCATAGGAGCGCATTTAAATACAAATGTAAATGTCTTGGGGTCGCATTCAAATGCAAATATAAATGCTTTGTTTAAACATTTACAAATTCATTTGAGTTAATTTCAAATGTTTTGGTTTGGTATTAACATTTCTTTTATTTGGAGAATACAAATAATGCCTTCCAGTTATGATTCTTGCCAACAGTGACTAGTTAGAAAAAGATATGTTTTGGCAGGTGGAAATTTAAAGGAGTATACAACTGACAGCTTACTGCGAACCATGCCAGGGAATCAAAGGCTAATCATTCAGGTAGGCCAGAATGGAAGGGGGACACAAGACGGCAGACAACTCACTGGGATGATAAACTGGTGGATAAATAAAGCTACCACTAATCACCCTCTCTGGCTGTAAATTTCAATTTAAATTTAAAAATTTCAATGGCTGGCGTTGCTAATGTTTACTCCCCCAACGAGCTGCCACACCAACCCACCCCAATAGCGCCAACACAGCACAATGAAGTCGTTTGTCTGCATTGCTTCATTGAACAGGAAATCTCTGGAGCCACCTACTTATAGACCAGTTGTTCTTTTATATTGTATGAATAACAGCTCAGCCATTGACCAGTATTGTCCATCAGCCCAGTCATTACACAGTGAAAGTGGAATCACAGGTCAAGCAATGATTTCATAATCTGCTGAGGGTTAGTGCTCATTACAGAGCACTTTCTCCAATGGCATGTTGTGAAGTTTTTTAAAATTAATATAGTAGTAGTAGTAGTGGCTAGTTTCTGTCTCGTGAGACAATGCTTTTGTTTGCTGCATTATGTCGGTTGACTGCGAGCATGACGCCTCGCGCAGTTGATCTCCTGGTGAAACTGGTATGATTTGATGTCTAGAGCAGAACCGCCAGTAAGACTGTTTCACCAGGTAGGTCGTTCTTCAGCAACTGTTTCCCAGTGCATAGCATCGATGCCATAATATTTCAGGTATATTTTTCGGACATTTTTTAAATTTAATTTTGGGTCGGCCAACTGGTCGTTTGCCTCCACTTAGGTAGTCCAGATCTCTGCACCATACAAATGATGCTGAGCGCGTATGCATGATACAATTTCAGTTTGGTATGTAGTGTCAGGCTGTTGTTGGACCAAACTCTTTTTGAAAGGTTTCCAAAGGATGTTGCAGCATTACCTAGTCGTGTGCTACATTGATGGACACGACTGAACCTATTTATGAGAAGTTTTCCAGGGTTTCGATTGCTTCATCATTGAGAGTGATCTTGGTATTTTTGAGTCCCGTGGCTCACGATGACAGTCTTTTTGACAATGATTTTGAAACCAAACGCTGAGCTAGTATTAGAAAATCTGTGTATGATAGACTGCAGCTCTTCCTCGGAATGAGAGCAGAAGGCAGCGCCATCTGCATAGAGGGCCTCGCACACATGTAACGTTGTTGTTTTGGTCTTAGCCTTCAGGCGTGATATAGAAAATAAATTCTCACCAAATCTAGTTCTCAGGCCTACACCAGGGTTAGCAAGGTTAGTATTTTGCTTTACTTATCTCTATATTACAGTGGTATTTCCCGAAAAGAGTCGGGACCAGAACGCTGCCCTGCTTTGCACCCTTTACAATGGGAAAGGGTTCAGATATCATTCCATCGACTTGGAAAGTGCCTTGCATGTTTTCGTGGAATGATTTGATAAGATCAAGTAAGTTTGGAGGACATCCAACTTTTTTGAAAATAGTGAAGAGTGCTTCTCAAGTCACGTAGTCAAAATCTTTAGTGAGAACCACAAAGGCCACATGGAGTGGCGTATCTTGTTCCATTGTTTTTTCTTGTAGTTGTCTTACACAGAAAATCATATCTACAAGTTCCCCTACCTGAGCGGAAACCACACTGTGAGCCAGGGTACACCCTTTCGGCCAGCGTTTGTAGACGTGTAAGAATAATACGTGCAATTATATTTCCTACAACACTTAGCAGAGATATTCCTCAGTAGATATTGCAGTCACCTCTGTCGCCCATGTTTTTGCCTCCATCTCTCTGAACTCTGGTTGGCACTTTGTCAGTTGCAGGCGCATAGTAGGGTCTTTCGTGCTGTAAAGATTGGAAAAGTATTGAATCCATCGATTCATTTCGTCGGCTATACTTGTTAGTGTGACGCCATCTTTCGATCTGAGCAGCGCTGATATCTTTATTGTGGGGCCTATGCTGTTTTTGTGCCGGCATACATACTTTTCAAGTTCCCAGTTTGTGCCGCTGTCTCGATATCCTCACTTAGGCAAACATAGTACAGATTAAGTGCTTGTCTGGCAGTTCTTTTAGCCAGACTTCGAGACTATCTGTAGCGAGCAATGGCTGTCCCATTTTGCTTGCTTTTGATTTCCAAAAGCGCCTTACGTTTTGCTTGAAAGCAAAGAAAGTTAATCTAACAATAATAAGTATTCAACGAATGATGCATGCATTCGATTGGGCATTTGACAAAGGTCGGTACCTATGCACATTAGTGGACAACATACACGCATAATTATAACGTCGTCAATAATTATAACGTCGATCAACCTTCGTCGTAACAAACGTCGAAGTTTGACGTGGTTAAGACGTCGAATTTAGGTCGGTATACTAAAAATGAAAGTTTCTACGATCATTATTTGAACAGCAACGTACAGCATGCTTCCAGTAACTGGATTTGTGATAGCACAACTTTGCCTGTTTGATTCAAACAAACAACCAATTTAGGTTTACCGCCGTTTAACGCAGTCATCTGCCCGAGGGCGGATATCAGCGCGGCAGCGCTCGGCGCGCACTTGCGACAACAGCCCCGCTTCCCAGCCGCAGATGGCCCGCACTCGCGGGAAGTCATTTATCAGTGCTCGAACCGAGGGAGGCCACAGCACAGATATGTGACGTGCGCCGTAGCCTTATGATTTATTACTTGTATTAAATTTCGCATATCATGCAAGGGAATTTTTCCCGCGCGGTAATGCACCACGCGGGAAGCAAAATAAAATGAAAAGAAACTCAAATTCGTATGATATGTGTATAGTACTTACTCTCACAAAAATAACAAACAATGACAACATTTTCTTATTGTAAGCTCCATATGTTTACAATATTCACTGACAATTATCATTATTAAGTTTCTTTCTACTGCGAGTCTACCCCATACCGCCATATTCGAAGTCAACGAAGATCTCTTTTCAGTTATAATTTATAAACGATTGGCGCGCCGCAAGACAAGGTACATCTATAGAAATTCCTTTGTGAATCTTTGGCTGTATTTTTTCTTACCCAATACATTGATTTTGAGCATTATGCAAATTAGTTTTGTTCGCAAAGCAAACAAAAGTAGATATTTGCACATCGTAATTTTAGGCGCCAAACTCGAAGGTCGTGAACTGTATATATATATATATATATATATATATATATATATATATATATATATATATATATATATATATATATATATATATATACATACATACATACATATACAATACATACATACATATACCCACCGACACTGCCTAAACAGACACATATCTAAAGTGCATTTTCTGTTACTTCATCAATAATAAACATAAGAGTCACCGATATATTTGTGTCTTTGTGTAATTGAAGTTGAAACAGTGCTGATAGATCAGTCAGCATTGTTTCAATTACAAAATCAACGTTACTAAGGACGTTGAAATCTAGTCAGTTTGTAAAGTTGTTACAACGTTGCTACCTGACGTTGAAACAACGGTGATAAATGATGTTGAAACAACGTTGATATCCGACGTCGACTCAACTTTCATATCGACCAATAATTCGACGTCATCACAACGTTGATACGTGACGTTGCTACAACGTTGCCACAACGTCGTGTGCCTGCTGGGTTAGTTCACAAGGTGGCTTATACGCACGCACACCAGACAAATCAGGATGACTCGTCGTAAAGCGCCTTTTATCGAGTAGTACACGATACAACGAACTACCAAGTAAAACTCAATCAAGTTACACAATTATGCGAAGATGCAATATTGGTACCTCTTCCAGCTCCTGTAACCATTGCGCGTTGTCCGTCGAACCGAATATCCATGACTTAGCAAGGCGAAAAACGTGTAATTCCCCTATCTGACCAAAGTCTGCACGTCGAAGAACATGCCGCCCCAATGACCTCAATCTGTCAGTGGATGTCTGGCCCCAGTGACCAGTGACCTCAATCTGTCAGTGGCAGTCTGAGTGCTGAAGAATCGAGGACAAACACTTAATCATATCACATCCCATCCAGCACGCAGTCATCGGCCTGAGGGAGGATATCAGCGGCTGGCAGGCGGCAGTGCTCGGCATGCGTTTGCCGATCACAGAACGCTTCCCAGCCGCACATGCGGCGCTAGCACTCGCGGGAGTAGGCAAAGTCAATCGCCCTACAATGTTTTTCTATCTGGCTGTTGCTACTAGTACGGCGAAGATCTTAAATTAAAAAAAAATAATCTTTACTGCGAGTCTACCCGGGTTCATGCCGCCATATTTCAAGTTCGCTGTTTTACCGTTATAATTTTATATGCGACTGGCGCGCCACAAGACAAGGTACGTGTTTACACATTCCTTTGTGAATCTTTGGCTGTATTTTGTACTATTCAATACATTGATTTTTAGCATTATATAAATTACTTTTGTTCGCAAAGCATCTGAAAGTAGAACTGTGCACATCGTAATTTTAGGCGCCAAACTCAAAGGGCAAAGCCAAAGCCAAGGCCGTGAACTGACAGAGCCATGGGCATAGGCTTAGCCTTAGGTCAACAATAGGTGACGTCTGAAGATTTATTTATAATGGCTCAGTGTGTACGGTCTGTTTATGTTTATTTCTTGCGAGTACTTTATCAGAACAGAAACACAATTATATACATACATATGCATGCATGCATACATACATATAATTATATTCTGTGACATTTTCATTTTATTCTGTCCTGTATCGGTTGCTTAATTCGTTATCGGTCAATATACTTGTTTTATAGTTGTAAAATGTTGTATACATTGTAAACTGTGGTATACCATGGTTTACCTGTTTCAAAACAACATGGTATTTTACCATGGCTTCCCTGCTTCAAAGCACCATGGATTACCATGGTTTCTATAGTATATCATGGTATTTTACCATGGTTTACCTGTTCCAAAACACCATGGTATACCATGGCATTTACCATGCTATATTTTCATAAGGGAATTGCCCAATTCCATGGACCGTTGACATTTGGTATGGTTAACTTAATTGTTATGTTAATATTTCAGATGCTGTCCGAAACATGAAGTGACAACAAATGGCACAACTTAAACCATGAGCATGACATAAAGCGAGTCATCCAGGAATGGTTCCGAACTGCCTCTGTCTCTGATCGGAATGGTGGTAGGAAGCACCGAATGGACCGAACATAGGCTAAGCAGGATGGGGCAGGAGTGAATTGAAGTGAATGTTTTTGAGTACATTCATTTAAGTACAAGTAAGAGATGGTCAATGCATATTTATTAAATATTATCGTATAATAAATTACACAAATCCGCATACGAATACATATATCAAACTCAAAACATTTGTGATAAAATGTTAACAATATATGTATAAGATAATATGCTTGTATTGAACGTAAAGACTTGGTGCTTTGCCTTTGGTGGCGTTGCATTGATCAGTTTTAAAAACAAATTCAAGAGCATTGTTTATTTAAAAGAGAACCTGGAAAAATCATAGTAAAGTTATACTGTATATATTCATAGCAATGACTTAGGAAGGTTGCACAGTACAGTGATGCTATCTGTAATGCGTTTGTTTGTCGGTTCAGTGTTTGTACTTTCAATGTGGATATTCCCACGACTTTTGTATCATATGCATGCGCACCAGAATTAGGTATGCTTACATTTTTTAGGGTTTCAGGAAGGTTTCTGTTGACATATTAGTGATAACAGTTTAATTGTCATTTAAAGATATCTTCAACTTTTATTTAGCAGTTTGACACGTTTAGCAATGGATAGAAGTGTGTGCATTATATACTGACTGTTTTTGTCGCCCACTTCTGTAATTTTTTTATTATGTATACCTGTTACACTAGTTTATATGGGGAATGATTAGTGACTTAATGTTAATAGGTTTAATAAAATACATTGTGGAAGGTATCTATTAAAACTGTACAACTCATATTGATTAATACATTTGAAATCCCTTAGTTGGGCCTATTTCAATCTACATTGGACTTGTTGTTTTTCTGCTTATATTATATATATATATATATATATATATATATATATATATATATATATATATATATATATATATATATATATATATATATATATATATATATATATATATAGTGGACGACAATGTACTGATGATTAGCTGCTCATAGGCCTACTGTGCCTAGTTTTGCCAAAAGTAATATGTATGTGTGTGTACTATGTATATATGCATATATGTGTGTATATGATATACACACACATTTATCAAAACTAGGCACAGTCGGCCAATGAGCGGCTCATCATCGGTTCATAGGCGGATTCCTATCGGCAGCCGCTTATGAGCCGTCATCGGCCCGATGTTAAGCCGATGGACAAAACCCACATCGGCCCGCACCCTGATGCCGATGTTGGACCGATAAATTTGCCGCTTTCGGCCCGATGGGCAAAACCTACATCGGCCCGCAGACGGATGCCGATGTTGGACCGATAAGTCTGCCGCTCTCGGCCCGACGTTGAGCCGAAGGACAACGCTTACATCGGCCCGTAGGCGGATACCAATGTTGGACCGATAAGTTTGCCGCCTTCGACCCGCTCTCGGGCCGCTGTAGGTGTGCTGGCTGGGATGTTGTTGACCCAAATGTTTTCGGCTTTCGTGGTGATGTTACTCTGTAAGGAATAATGCTATTTTTATATAATTTTTAGTAGAATAGATAACTTGGAACGTATTTAATCTATAGTTTAGTTTGATGACATCCAGAGATTAACATAACATTTTTTTAGACGAGAAACACCCTGCGTTAAACCAACAATAACTGTTAATGTGTCACAGGGCGGGTAATGATGATAGACAAACTCAGTGGACTCGGCCTGGCGAGCCTTTTATGAAAAGAAATACAACCTGTAAGTGTGACGGCCTCGTATGCGCATGCGCCCCCTGCATCGATCACACCACAGTGACCAAGCAGACACAAGCGCAGGGCGTTTGCGATGAAGTTCCGAAACGAGTGCGACAAACAGGGACGACGGAGGAGGAAGGCTACGAACAAAAGCCATTGGCCTGCGAAGCGGCACAGAAGGAATTACGCGACCAAGAGCATGCCGCCCTACACGCATGCGTAGATAGGCAGCAACGCGTACAGAATGCTAAATTGAAATGCGGCAATTCAATCAAAAAGACCAAAGTACGCTATTGTTTGTGCGCCCAATTAAGGCCTTATTTATATCGTTCCATTGGATTTGGTGTGATTAAACAGGAATCACAATTGCTATGAAAATTGGGATTAGTTACAAATTGAGAATATCTGTAACGATTTGATAAATGCAGGACGCTGGTTTTCAAATCAACGGATGGTTTAGCAATTTATTCGTAGGGACGCCACGTTTATATGGACTTAATACAGACTTAATCCACTAATGGGCTATAGGAATAATCCGAGTAGGTTGAACCGAACGACATGAACTTTTTGGTACTATGTGGTTAAGAAGGTTGATCTGCACAACCATTCACTCAAACGGTGTAATTAAAGCTTTAATGAAGAGCAATTAAATAACACCCGTTTAATTAATTCAATAGTAATTCAACGATGACAATGACTTAAAAAGAACCAACGATGAGACCAGATATAATCGACGTGCTGATCACACGGAAAATCTTGTTCCGTTGAGTGAAATTAGGGTTCCCTCTCACTAAGGAACGTGTTGCATTAGTAATTCGTAGACGCCCCTATCGATTAGGCTAGCGGCATGATGCCATTAGTGATAAATGCTTACCAAAACCATCATACATGTAACTGACACCCAAGCGTTATATTATATTACGTTACTTGTGGTTACCTATTATGACTAGTAAAACACAGCTAATAATTATGTGGGGATTGTTCTAGTATACCTGATAGCGGTGATTAAGGTAAGGTAGGTAAAGTCATCCCTCAGGCATTACGCCTTAGGAAGCCATGAAGGCTTATATGGCCAGTGCTTAAACCAGGTTTCTGTAGTGCGAAGCAACTTAGAGTGCAGTTATACTGACTCTCCTGGACGGGACACTAGTCCATTGCAGGTACCTTCCAAACAGTGTTTGTACTCATTTGCAGCTGAGTAGACTGAGGCAAAGTAGGGTAAACGAAATTGCCTAAGCTTCGAAAACGAACCATGCCCAGTGTGGGTCTTGAACTCACAACCCTCGAATTTAGAGTCCAACACCTTAACCACATGACCACGGCTGCCCCCTAGCGGTGGCTACATTCGTGATAATCATCTTGGGCCGACAAAAGGTGGCCATGGTGCCGCATCGATGTACCAAATGGACAGACAAACCGTCTCGTAGCGTGGAAGAACACACCGGTGTTAAACCTCTAGCACTAGTGGCACTGACAGCAGTGACATTAACTGTGACAGTAATGCCTTCAACGCTGAGTGACACTGACTAACTGGCAGGCAGTGTCAACGCCAGGCCTGAATGACACTTAGTCTTTTGTGTTTTAAATAAAATTGATGCGATTTAGATTTGTATTTTGTTTTGATAACAATATTAGTAAACCTTTTGACGGACTAGTAAACTATTGTCTTTAATAGTCCTGTTGTCTAATACAATAATTGCTGAAGTTCTACCCCTGTTTGCCATTGTTTGTTTATTCATATGTTTATGGTTTGTTGGTCATTAGTTGAACATTGTATAACGTGCCAATGTATCATTGTAATGCACCCTCCTGATGGCTTACTGAAGTCTCTGCTGGAGAAAGTAGGAATGTTTTATTAAATTTCAATATATTACTTGTACGTGCCGACGTTCTGTTTCCGGCCCCTCGAAAGATGCCTTTAAGTGCTGCTGTTATTCGGTACATATTTTATGTGGTAGTTGAATATATAATCGCCTGACATATACTGGGAATGTAGTATATCACACGTTACGGTATTACTATTTTTAGAAGTGACCTTTCCTTTCAGGTTTACTTACTTTTGTTAGAAACATACCGATTGTTTTGAACAGAAAAAGAAAGGGAGCAATATAAAGTATAAAGTAATTTATATGTTACATTTAGTAGTAAGGATTGCTTGGAACGCATTAAAAAATTGCTTTGATTAATATTAACGAAAAGTTATTAAATCAACAAGAACTGTTAGTGTTTCATATGGTGATATATTATGATTGTTAAGCGTGGGAAAGCTAAAGCAATATTATGGTTGTCACTTAAAGGGGGGAAATAATGAATAGTGGTTAAACCATGGACGACCCTGCTTTGGTCAGATTCCAAGACAAATAGTATTTGCATACGACACTTGCTTACGACATCGTGTCCAGCAACTGAGATGTTGGTGGTCTAAATGATCAAAACCCAATAGGGATACTTAAATTATCTGTGCATATGACAGCTTTACCAACGGTAGCGTCGAAATTAAGTAAACTCGAGGAGAGTAAGAAATAACGGCGGGCGGTGAAGACTATACTATTGGACTTGACGTATATAGTCACGCCGTTTCGAGAGGAGAACTAAAACAATTTTCTACTCAACATTTTCAGTAAGGGTGAACGTCGTCAGTTCATGCCTGCTTTGCCACTCGATAACTAAAACTTCGGCCTTTTTAATTTTAATTCTATTTGTTTTATTTTAATATTTAAACTGACCAGATATGCCAATGTTGATTTCGTCGAACTAAACAGTTGTATGCTCGGTGATACCAGTGTAACGAACTTAATTGTTTAATACATGTTTCATTTACCGATACGAACCTGGATTATTGTGTCGAACTACAGTGCAGAACATATATAGTCCATATTTGGTCGAGATAAGCATGACACTCAATGGACTCGACCTGACGAGCCTTTCTATGAAAAGAAAAACATACTGGGAGTATGACGTCCGCATATGTCACGCGCTCACTGCACAATGCTAAAAAAGAATGAGAGGTAAAGTCTACCGCTTATCCATGTCGGAGAGCTTTGCGTGTATTCGATATGCAATTGGACGTCATGAATTATACTAAAAGCAAGTTATTGGTTTGTTTGTGGTCTGTTTGTATGGCAGATAGCTATGGCAGTTCGATATTTAAAGCGACTTTGTCTATTCGATGATATCATAAAATCATGTTATATAGTACAAACTATTTAATATATATTATCTGCGTTCGCGATGTGTGTTTATCTCTCATTGCCACTTACACGTTCCTCCACGCACTGGCCCCTGCTTGTATTTTCCTGCGAATTTCCATGCCACAGTCCCCGCAAACGGCCTCACCCAAAACTGTTCTCTTTGGTTCAGTTTCTTCTCACCCAGTCCTATGTCAATATCTTTTTTCTGCTGACTGAGCCAAAGCATATCCGTCTTCTCTAGACTTACTCTCAATCCATGTTGGCCAAATATTTCCTTCCGATCTACCAACTGCTCTTGAAAGTCTGCCTAACTGTCCGCTACTATTGCCAGGTTATCGGTGCAACTTGCAGAGAATGTTCTTTGTACTCGCCTTCCTTCGGATCACCTCCACTACTGGCTGCCTGCACGCACCCATCTATGTATTGCAGCACATTAAGCTAATTATTAAGTGTGCTAATCACGAGATCCACACAGTTTGTGTAGACTTGTCCGACTGATCAGCCACGTAGAAGGCCATTGTACAAATAGGACCAATCGACGCCTTGGTGAACATCGCATCCTTTATAAATCTCACTGCGGTCTTATACGTGAAAGAAGCCGAAACGAACAAGTATGAAAACGTGTCACGTTATTGATGTCCATAACACACCAGCTTGCAGAGTCACGTGGTAGCACCGTTGCCGCAACGTCCCACTTTGGTCGTGGCGACGTTGTGAAATGGCGTTTTGGCAAAGCGTCCTTTCACCTTTTCATGCTATTGTGATAGTATCACACGAAACATGAAATACATTATACACACCTGATGTGCTCCTCTAAAATTAACGTATTTTCAACCAGGCTTACTTTAGACTTGGACCCAGAGTCTGGCTCCATTGACTGACACATTGCACACTGAAACAGGTTGCAAATACAGTCTTACTCATTGAAGTGCAACCACCATTTATTTCTTCAGACAACTCATAACTAAGGTTTTACAAGCGTTTGAATGATGCTGTGTCTCAAAACCTCAAAGTCTACTTTGGCAGTGAAGAGTTGATTGAAATGTGTCTTGGAAATGCAGCACTTCAGATGACATTGCAGAGATTAACCACATAAAATAATGTTCTGCGTCTCTTCCAAAAAACGTGAACTTCCGGCAGTCGAGCTCATTAAGTGCGACGCGGTCTACCAACGCGCATATTCCAGGCGACTGCACAGACGGCATACACATTTAAAGACAATGAGCAACTATTTTTAAACAAAAGAAGACAGAAAGAACAAAAAGATAATAAATAGTTTGTAAACATGATTTTTACAGGGAACAAACAAAACGAATACAGAGAAAAAATATTATATTAGCAGTAAATCAGAAAAGACATCTCCAATGCGGCTATTATCCTACCTTATCGCTTGGAACTGCTAACTGCTTAGATTCACTTTTAGGCGCAAAACATGCGTGAGTAGTGCCTTTTTCTTTCGTACACTATTTGGTATTACCTTCATACTATTGCCAACGGGAGAACAAATTCTTCATGCCAAATTACAGTCTATTTGAACAACATCACTTTATTTTTTTAACCCCCAAACTGTCAGGCACTAAGTATTCAGATCTCTTGTTTTTGTCTTCCTGATATTTCTTAAACAAAACTCACAAATTTAACTTCCTACCGGCGTTGCGCTTGCATAATTTGCTTTGCGGATAAATGTATTGTTGGTTTAACTTGAAACCTAGATTACGACTACTATCTTAGACTCGGATCCTCAGTGTCAATCCCATTGTTGTAATGACAGAAATGGGGAGAAAAGGCTGGTCTGATCCGGCTAAACATCATCCAATGTTGGCGAAAATACCACAAGGAAAGTATACAGGTGAATACTGAGCCAAGTTTAATGAGAAAATGGTGAAATATCAAAGTGATGGAAAGTACTCATAGTCATAGATCGGCTTCGATCGAAATTCAGTGTGTGTATATATGTGTGTGTGTGTGTGTGTGTGTGTGTGTGTGTGTGTGTGTGTGTGTGTGTGTGTGTGTGTGTGTGTGTGTGTTAACTATAATTTAATTAATATATATATATATATATATATATATATATATATATATATATATATATATATATATATATATATATATATATATATATATATATATTTGTAACTTCTTTGAAATATATATATCCAGATATAAGTCCAGAATTGTGCTGCTGTCTTTTGTTTCAAGTTTTTTTCCATTCTATATTCGCTAAATATATTCTCATATCTTTAGATTTTATTTTATCGTTGATTGATTTGTATACGTATTACTTGTTTTTACTTTTATATCGTAATGGATATGGTTATAATCATTGGAACCCAAAGTCCCATGTACGCATGATCACCATTATCAACAGATTGGTTTTGAGAATTCAACATATTCCCACCTCTGGTTGGTTCCAGAACAAGTTGAGTAAGGAAATAATTATGTGTTAGAAGTAGATACAGATGGTTTTCACCCATGCACTCCCTTCTCTAGTGATTTTCATTGAATATGACCATGGCTAAAATGAGATATTATGACAAATTTCCTCCTTAGTCACCTCCCTTATATTTTTTTTTATTTTATAACTTCCTCTTGCATATGATTATACTACGATAAACGAATATTATTGTTAATGTTGAGAGGTAACGATATTACACAAAATTTCTTCATAACAATCATATTGTTAATCATGAGTTCTTGGTAACTATGTTAGAACAAATTGCTTACTCGCAATTTGCTTCATTTTTATTGTTATTTAACATGCTTTGACATATTATTTAATATATAAAATCACGACATATCCGGTTCTCTCTCATCTGTCCTTCCTGAACATTAAATAACATGTCATTGCTAACTCGGCATCAACTTTAACTTGATATGTCCATAATTAAGTGATACCTATTACACAAGGGTCAATGTCTCCTACCAAAATGTCTAATACGCTAACTTTACCGCAAAGTTTCGACTTATTATATATGTGTGTCATAGCCAGTCAACGCGCTTTCCAATTGATTATGCAATATTCGAGTATTGTGATACATCGAACAATCGATGCCTCGTGACAGTGTACATAATGTTAAAGATATCGATAGTAAATTTAATCAATCTTTTTAATTAGATAATAGTCAGAAATGTTGTTAGAAATGATATTTGCCCAAACATAAGGTCGGTTATATAACAATGTTACACCGCCACACTGGTCATCAGTATGTTTCACTTTGTTTATTTATTCATCGATATTATAAGACACATCATCGAAGCAATGCTACCATCCGATCTCGAATAGATAATATTTGGTAGCTCGCTGCCAATACAAGAGCTGTGGGATTGTTGATCAGATAATCCTTTGTCATAAACTATCGTGGCAGCGTAGACAGCATAATGAATTTACATCAGTTGAATCAAAATCTCAGCTACATGGAACTACACGATGATGTCATGTGTTTTGAGAGCCAGTTATAGCACACACCTAGACTCACAGAAAGGCAATGTCTTTGTCATCTTGGTGAACTTGAGGGAGAACGTGGCACGTGTTATAGAGGGAAATGTTTTTTTTTTCTTTTGAGAAAACATACGGGAATAATACATAGCACATGCACCGTGTGAGAACAAATCACGTCCTTCTTCATGTGTACAGAGTCGCACAGATAAACGTGTCGTCTGTGGTTCTAAACAGCCGACGAACCACCGTCTACATTGAGTGTTACTCCATTGATCATGTCTGCCTTGTCGCTCAACAAGTACAACACGGGATGAACGACATCCGTCACGTCTGGAACAAAAACGTTCGAACATTTGATGTGCGTGTGCCCGTAATATTATTTTATTTTCTGTTAACATGAGATTCATACTGTTATGATCCAGCACTGCCTTCAATTGTTGATACGACAAAAAGTATGATATTGCGTTGTCTGTTAAATATGCGCGCCATAGCTGTTAAGTCACATATGCGCAAGCGCGCGCGCGCACACACACACGCACACACACACACACACACACACACACACACACACACACACACACACACATTTTAAATTTATTGTTGTGTTATATCAGCTATACACATGTGATATTTGTCAAGAATGAAATA
>BSQZ01000022.1:6277500-6555000 GCA_033239005.1 Lamellibrachia satsuma | reverse complement strand
TCTAGCCGATTAGGGCACTCGGTATCATAATGCAATATTAAAACATTCATCAGACGTCAGGAACGTAGAAAGCTTTAACACATTGAATAACATTTAACGTTCAACCAAATGCTTATTCATCTCATACCTTTATAGTTTGAGAAATCGTTCCACAGTTTGTGCAAGCACAAAACTATTACCAACATATGTGATTATGTAGATTCTTCATATTCATGCGTAATGGCGGAATTGGGTTAACCAAATTCTTGTGAACACGGTTACTGTAATTACCACGAAATTCTACAGCATCAGCATCTGTAATTGCGCAGTTTTTTTATATTTTCACTATTTTTAACATCTTTCTTAAATACACAACACCAAATATAAGTAGCTATGTCAAGACATAAAATAAAATAAAATCAGCAATATACTGTCCACGTTCACACGCAGTTTCTCCATAAACATAGCATACAAATGTGTTTTTATTAAAGTCCGTTTTTCGCCTCCCCTCGTCTCGTCGCTACGCATTGTCGTTACGTTCGGGGATCGACGTGTTTTTATATGCTCCCGCATCGGCAGTCCTCGTCCTCTTTTTTTGATTTATGGGTCATAGGTTCTGTTGTATCGGTTGCTGCTTGTCTTGGCGCGCGTCTGGAGGGTAAGCTGTTGGTCGTACTGACATCGAATATCTAAGACGTGCCCTCTTTTTCAGGTCGCTGTTTCTGCTTGAAGGGCGGCTGTCTACACTGGCGTGCAAATTCGTCCGCAGTTCAAACATTCCATCTGCCGGGAGCATGGTCGGTCATCTCGCTGTAGACTGCTTCGCGCGTTCTCGTGCGTCGGGACCTGGCGGTGTATGGCGTCTCTCAGAGGGGTCGGAGTTCGCGGTTGTGGTTGAATGTTGATCTCGATCGTATTATGGTTATGAAATGGTTTGTTGTTCATGTTGAAATGTATCTGGATTGATTCTATTCAGGAACCATCAATATTGTTTACCTTTTGAAATATATATTATTCTGTGTTGTTGAATAAATCCTGTTGCAGGCTCGTCAGTTGTAAGGATCGAACCTGTCTTCTCGTTGTTGGACGCCTGCTCGAGATCGATTCTCGCAAAATTCGTAATTAGCTAGCTAAATTCTTTCACGTCTAGAACGAAATCAGTTATAACACTACTTCTCCAGGTACCGATTCGATTAGAGATTTATTCGACAACAAAACTCTTCACGTACATTTCACAATAACATATAATCGCATCCCGCCACATCAATACACGGAATTTCCCCTTAGTAACATATTTCGTTTATATTTAAAGAATTCGTAATATAGAAATCAAGCATAACGCTAGTGCAAGCCGGCTTGGCTTGTCTAAGCCGATAAAACCGCATATAAATGGTTTCGGCGTGACGGAGCAGCCACATACATCAATGACTAGGTCAACAAGAGATTGAATACGTTTGCGATTCTGCGCATCGGAAATGACGACGGCTTCCGTTTTACACTCGTTAAGAAGAAGGTTTCAGCTATAAATGTATTGTTTCATGAGTTAAAATGTTCTAATACGTAGCAGTAGTGCAGGTACAGCTATAATTTTAAGTAGTGAACTTAACCATTAAGTTCTAATGTAAAAGGGTGCAGCAGGAACTGGGAGGTTGATAGTCAACATTGGTGTGAGGTCGGCCTCAAAAGTAGAAGGGAGGTGGCATTGGTGGGAGTTGGACCATAACAATTGTAGGGAGGAGCCCACCCAAAAAATAAAAATAAACAGCGCGACTGCCTTCACCACATCATTCGTAAGTGATTTTCCACCATCGACAAGTGTTGACAATTGTGAATGGCTCCTTACGATCGAACTTATTGAACTGACCGGCTGGATACTTTGATACGGATAGCTAAGTATTTCGCAAAAGTTATTCGTGTCATACAGTGTGATAATGGAAATCTTTACCACACACACACACGGACGCATGCACGCACGGACGCACGGACGCACACACACACACACACACACACACACACACACACACACACACACACACACACACAATATATATATATATATATATATATATATATATATATATATATATATATATATATATATATATATATATATATATATATATATATATATATATATATATATATATATATATATATATATATAATATATATATATATACATATATATATATATATATATATATATATATATATATATATATATATATATATATATATATATATATATATATATATATATATATATATATATATATATATATATATATATATATATATATATATATATATATATATATATATATATATATATATATATATATATATATATATATATATATATATATACCACGCATATATACGCACGCACGCACGCACGTACTAACACATTATTATTATGCGCAGCGGAAATGACGGCGGCTTCCGTTTTACACTCGTTAAGAAGAAGGTTGTGGGACACCATCCATGACTTTACATCGGCGGTACATCGCGATAAGCGGTCAATGGCAAATTCTACATATAGCTGGGTATCGTCAGCATACATGTTGTAACGGAGTTGGTGGTGTTCGAAGATATATTTGAGCCCCAGACAATATATTGTAAAAAAACAAGGGTCCCAGCACGCTACCCTGCAGTACAACAAAGCATAAACCAACACTTCTTGAAGTGACGTTATCAACTTTAACAGTTTGCGTTCTCTGCGAAAGGTACGACTGTATACAGCGGTGTGCGTTGTCGCGTATGCCAATTTCGTGCAGTTTGTCTAGAAGCAGTCTACAGTTATATAATCGTAAATGCCAGAACGTCCTGGATTTTCTGAATGACAAAATTAGTATTATATATATATATATATATATATATATATATATATATATATATATATATATATATATATATATATATATATATATATATATATATATATATATATATATATATATATTATATATATTTATTTATTTATTAACCGCGTAATGAAGGCAATGACTTGATACTATAGTATCTCCTCCACTACCCTGCTGGTCAGACGGCAAAGCAAAGGGTACAAACTCGCTCTCAGTCGAACACGTCTGACGGGCACAGACATACATGAAACACCCGTTAGTAAAGGGGAACAATTAATTAACTCTGCGCTGGCGGGCCATTGTTCTACTTTCTATGTGGGTCAACTGTGTGACGTGCTGGAAATGCGTGCGTCTAGGGACGTTGTTTAAATTACTTCATCGCTGCGCCATTCAAATAATAGTCCTAGATCACGAGCAAATGTATGTCTCTTCCGCCCTCCTATTCGACAAATTCGTAATATATGTTAATGCGATGACCATATAGAAATATAATTCTTTGTAACCTTGCCAAATTTGCGAGGGACCATCCACGAATTACGGGTAAAAGTATATAATGGAATGTTTTGCTTTGTTATGCGTACGGTCCTACTCCCTGCCCTTGACATTACGCGGGCCGAAAGTGAGCACCTATTTCTGGCACGGACATTTTTTCGGTCCATTACACTGCTCTACCTTTTGACATGAAAGTGTTGCAAATATCAACTTTTGCAGTGAAATTTAACCAAATAATTTACTTTTAAATGATTACCAACAAATAACATCACTTCTATTTTCATGATATTATTTTCATCACATACCGAAATAACAAAGAATTGTTTTAGTGAACTTTTCTTGCGATACAAAGTAATTGTGATCAACACAATACGTATGAAAATGTGTCAATATATTGTTTGTCTTTGACAATTTATTCCAAAGATATGATTATCTGTATTATAAAAATATTATCATTTGTTTCTTTTATGCGAGGTAAAAAAATGGCATTTTAGGGGCATTACGTTACACACATTTCCTATCAATTTGCTTCAAAATAAATTTGTAAAATCAACCATTTGAAGAGGATATATGTTCGACGCACAATAAACCATTATGACTTCTGCTATATTATTTGCTTTTTAGTTAGGGCTTGGAATGTCTAATATATTTTGTAGCAGTAGGAATTCATTATTATTAGTATTACTGCGGGTATTTTTGGTGAGGGAATTCCAATTTATGTTAAACGGAAAATGCACCATTATATACAAATTGACATTATGTCACGCCTACATATCCAATTTGCACAAAATGTGTAACGTTTAGCTCACTGGTCGGCAATTTAACAAAATTGGTTGTTCCTGGATAACTTGCTTCACAGTATTGCAGTACAGGCTTTAATACTAAAATAAACCGAAGTGGGATTAAGAAATGTGTCAAAAACTGCATATTGTGCAGATTTATCAAATATTTTATGTATCTTCATGACATAATATTATGGCCTGAATGTGGTTCTTTAGAATAGCTACTGCACGGTAATCATAATGGATTAATATTATACAATGAACTGTATACAGCACCAGATTATGTACATTTATCATTATCATGTGATCTCCTTCTATGAGTGAGCTGGACGTACAGCTATGTTACAGCCCGAGTATGCAGTGGCTGTTTCCTTGTCCCATCCATTCGGATATAACTAGCAGCACTTTTTCGAGTGGCAGGTTGTTTCAGGCGCAGGTTATGCAAAAATTACCAACAACCAGTACATGTCGGACATTTCGCTGGCTGTATAACTCTTGTATTCGGCAGGCGAATTTTAATTCGGCCATCCGCCAGTAAATGGCCAAGCTGTTTCAGAAACCGACTGCGGCGTCCTATTCGGTCATTCTTTCCCCACACATGATTCAGCGACACACAAATTATAAATGGTGTCATATCAGCTACATCCCGCATATTTTACAATGGATACAAACAATTAAAAAAAATAGATACCCAAAGGTACAACCAACTATATAATCATTTAAAAATATAGATACCCAAACTTACAACTGTGTATCTTCCGGGTCACTGTTGACCCTCAGTGTCTTGGTGATGAGTAAGGAAACGCACCTTTCAATAGGGGCTATATCCGGCACACGTTATCAAGCAAGTATCAATATCAGTACATTATCACCACTTCTTTAGATTCGCATTGATGAAAAGGGAATGGACGTAACCCTGATATACCAATCATGGCCTGACGCAGGAATATATCGTTTGGCTGATAAATGTTTGGTACAATGTGTAGGTGTAGAAACGAAATGGATGAAAACAAAGCCAACTACCTCAGCTTTCAGTATGTCCAGATTTTCCTGTGTACGACTCAGGGCAATTGTTTCAGCACCTCCAGCTGCCAGGGCCTTTGCAATGGCATTTCCGATCCCTGCAATGACAAAGGTGTTATGTATGTTCGCATATAGCGCGGTATCCAGTCTAGCTTCACACTAACCCCATGTCAGACATGTTCATTCCAACCAGGCTTGTTAACAAATGCATGTCAGCGTATTTAAATGCAAATGTTTCACTTAATTTATATACAACATTTATGCAAATGCCATTTTCCAGGAACGCATTCAAATGCAAATGCAAATGTCTTGGTTACACATTTACAAATGCATTTTACTTAATTACAAATGTGTTGCCTTTATATTAACGTTTTGTTTTATTTGAACAAAAATAGTTGTGATTCTTGCTAGCCAATACTCACAAGTTAGAAAAAGAGAAGTTTTGGCAGGAGGAATCGGGAATTGACAGTTTACTGCGAACGATGGCAGGGAATAAAATACTAATCATGCAGGTAGGCTAGAATGGACGTGGAACCCAATAAAATAAACTATCCACAGGTGGGGTAACAATATGGTGGAAAATTACACCTACCATTAATCACTCCCTCTGGTTGTACATATTTAGGGCTGGCATTGCTAGTGAATACTTCCCCCGGTGAGCTACCACCTCCGTAGTGCCAACACGACACAAGAGAGTCATTTATCTGCATTGTATCATTGAACAGTTAATTTATGAAGCTATCAACTTATAGACCAGTTCATATTTTCATATTGTATGATAACAGCTCAGCCATTGACCAGTATTGACCATCAGCCCAGTCAATACGTTGTGAAAGCGGATTTACACATCAGACAATGATTTCATAACCACCTGACATGGGTACTGCTCACTCCAGAGCACCTGTTTCAATGGGACGTTGTCAACTTGTGAAAGTGGATCTAACAATAATACTTATTTAAACAATTATGTATGAGTACGAATGCACTTTTGACAAATCAAATATTTGTGGGTCGCATTCAATTGCAAATGTTTAAGGTACGCATTCAAATGCAAATGCATTACAAATGTCACGGAGGCATTTGAATGCGCATTCAAATGCTGAACATTCAAATGCGCATCCAAATGCATTTGCATTTGTTATCAAGCATGATTCTAATACCACCTCAATCTCTCTGTAAAGCATACAGCCACGCTGCATTTGATGCAAGAGGAATATTTGGTAAAGTATCAGTTGGCTTATATGCACGTACACCAGGAAAACCAGTTTCATACGTCGCAATGTGTCTTCTGTCGCGTAGTACACTATACAACGAACTATTAAGTAAAACTCAATCAAGTTACACGATTATGCAACGCTGCAATATTGTTACCTCTTCCAGCTCCTGTAACCAGAGCACGCTGTCCGTCGAACCGAATATCCATGACTTGTTCGGAAGACGAAAGACGGTGAATGCGCCTGTCTGACCAAAGTCTGCAGCTTAAGAAACACTCCGTCCCAGTGCCCTCGATGTGTCAGTGATCGTCTGAGTGCGGCTAAGTCGAGAACAAAAACTCAAGAATATCACATATCGTTAACCCATATGTTTGGGGCGTTCGTGTTGATGTCACTTTGTAAAGTATAGTGTCAGTCATATATTATATTTAGTAGAATGGATCACTTGGAACGTAGTTAATCTGCATAATGTAGTTTGACTAATAACCAGACATTGAAAAAAACAGTTTTGTGAAACGGGAAACACCCTGATTTAAAGAAAGAAGAATAGTTAATGTTTCACAATGTGAGTAATGATGATAGTCAAACTCAACGGATTCGACCTGGTGAAAAGAGTATGACGGCCTCATGCGCATGCGCCCGCTGCACAACGAGAAAAAGAACGAAGGGTCATATCTTACTCTGGCGAGCGGCGTAACATATTTTTTAAAAGTACGTTGACCAGAGCATCAACGATTTTTTTTTAATCACTCAACCGAATAAATTTTACAAACGTACAACGACAGTAATGGTCGTGATTTTCAACCGAACTATTACTTTATATTGTGAGTAGTTAACGTTCGAGCCTTTTAAAACGATGTACACATAACGACAAGTCAATCAGCTGGCTGCGTGAAATGGCCCATACAACAGTCAGCCACAGAGATAATGGACAGCAAAATTTGCAAGTTGCTCTAAGACACATTAACGGGCACAGACGAAAATAACAATCGTGACCAAGCAGACACAACTGCCGGGCGTTTGTGATGAATTTCCGAAGCGAGTGCGACAAACAGATACGACGTACCTGCTACGAACGTAGCAGACTACGAACGTATACCAGTGGCACGCGAAACGACACAGAGAGAATTATGCGACAAACATCCTGCCGCCCGACACGCATACGAAGGAAGACAGGCAGCAATCTATACAACGCCCCCCCCCCCATAAATTTGCAACTGAGCATAGTGGTTGTCGACGAGGGAACGTATCAAAAACAGTCGGTACACACCTATCTCTGAACACCACGTCAATGTGTAGAGACTACTAAATCGATCAGCGGCAATTCAACCAAAAAGATCACATGTTTCGTGTGAAAGTAGCACAATATCCAGAAAATCTCATAGGACGGTTTGCCACAACGTCGTGGCACAACGTCGTGGCACAACGTCGTGGCACAACGTTGTAACAACCTTTTTGGGAGTCCTTACATTGACTTTGCCGCGACGACGTCATATCACAACGTCGCCACGACCAAACAGCGTTGTTGCGGCAACGTTGCTACCACGTGATTCTGCTAGCTGGTGTGTTTTGGACATCGATATGAATTTACATGTAAATCTTAAGCTTTGTGAAAGGTCGCAATGCTAGGTGTTATTCTTCAAGGGAATGCACTATTGCAATGAATGTGGAGGTGGTCCGAAGAAAGTGAGTACAAGGGACATTCTCCGAAAGTTGCTTTAAGCCGATGACCTGGCAGTAGTAGCGGACAGTGAGGCAGACCTTCAAGAGCGGTTGGTAGATTGGAAGGAAATCTTTGGCAAACATGGACTGAGAGTAAGTCTAGAGAAGACGGAGGTGTTTTTTTTTACATATTCTGATTATTTATTTAGCCTTTAAATACAATTGCGTATTATTATTGCACACTTAATTATACGCTAACGTACGTGAACTATATTACATACACCTGATGTGCGCCTCTAAAATTAACGTTTCAAGTATGTTCAACCAGGCTTAATTTAGACTTGGATTCAGAGCCTGACTCCATTTATTTAACACTGAAAGCGGTTGTAAATAAAGTTTCACTCATTGGAGTACGACCATCATTTGTTTCTTCAGATAACTGGTAACTAAGGTTTTAAAAGCGTTGAAATTATATTGTGTCTCCAAAACTTAAGTTAAGAATACACAGAGGCACGTGTGTAGACACTTAATGGAAACATGTTGGTTCAATACGTACTGCCATATTAATACATTTTGTTTATTCCATTTATTTTACCGCTGTTTTTTTACCGATGGCCGTCTACTTTGGCAGTCAAGGGTTGATAGAAATGTGTCTCGAAAATGCAGCACTTCAGATGACATAACATAGAATGGTTCGATCAATACATAATTCTCTGCATACCTTACAAGAAAGGAGAAATTCAGCAGAAACGCACAGGGACGAGAGTGTTCCGTCAATGGTCGTATCAATTATGGAATGGTGTACTCAATGCTACGGGTTGCTCAGGCAGTCAAGCGCATTGAGCGCGACGTGGTCTACCAACGCGTATATTGCAGACGGCCATAAGTGCGACTGTGCAGACGGTATGCAAAGTTAAAGACAATACAAAACTATTTTGAAACAACAGAGAAACGCCGTCAAGAAGACATAAAGAGAAAAGTTTAGTTTAACCCCAAACCTGCAACACGTGCAATTGTGGCTAAGGCAATGAATTGAGAATTGACACAGCCTCTGATACTAAGCCAGTGGTGAAAAGAAGGCGACAGCGGATACAATCTGCAGATTGCATTCATCACCCATATTCGTTAAAATCACGGAAATCTGCTGACCACAACTATTGCAGCACAGAGAAGCACAAGAAATGTGCGAATAAAACATTATAATAATGCAACATTCTGTATTTCACCCAGAGTCTACTATCTGCCTACTAACATACCAGCGAACACAGTCATACGAAGACATAGAGACCGTCACACACGACGCCAGATGCTGACATTGATGGGAACACATTGATACCAAGTCCAACACACACGATGCAATATCAGCTATGACGGCTAACTGACGTTGATGCACATCAGTGATTAAGACGATGATTCGAAGCAGTTCATTCTACATAACTCTCAAACAAATGTAAGTTTTGGATTTTTGTTCAACTCTAATGTTCATTGGGATATTTCCCGGTACCAAAACAAATGTGTTGAGTTTTGCAATATTGTATATTGCTATTTACAGAATATGGCTCCATAGATATATGGCTTTCTTTCACACACGGGTTGTTATGGCACAGATGTATAGCATATGAGCCTGGGTCAGCACGTGTGATTTTATGTTGGAGCATGTAACTGAGCATGTGCAGTGTCACTGCACGATTGTAGCCACATCTGAGTCGGCAATTAATAAATCCGTATTTGACAATGCTTCCGTTTGTGCAGCATGTCCACAGTACACACTGATTGTTTGGTGACAGGTGCACATTTTCAAGCATGTTAACCATATATTTTATTAAAAAAAAACTCCTCAATGACTGTTAAACGACCACCGCATTTCTGTTGCCAGGGTACCTACTTGGGTTCAGGCTACTGTTACCTTTGCCATTGGTGACCATGCTAACGTTTTGCACGATTATTAGAAAACGTTACCATCAAAAATTATGAAACTTCTACACTGCCATTGCCATCATCTCGTTGACATGCTGATCGAGTTTAGTTAAAGTCTCGTATTTCTAACTCTTTCTAAATGCCAGAAAGTGCCATACCCGTCAACGTTTACCAATTTCTTCATGGAATACCAGGCACCCGTACCTTGCTTAAAAAAATGCCAACAATACTTCCGCCTATTGAAATCATCTCAAAGTCCATAGTTACACTGTCAACAGGTTCTACCAACAAACTTGCCAATGTGCCTGAACGAATGCATTTATGTCATATATGTTTTTTTTTTTTTCAAGAAATATAAACAGGGTTGCTCTCACACAATTCTTGGAATATATATATAATATATATATATTTATATATATATTTATATATATACTTGCTGTTTGTTGTATTTTTTATTTGCTCTACAAATCCTTTAAGCAGTTTGGGTCATTATCTTTAATGTTCTTAAGTGTCCTTACTAGCATTTCAGGAGATACAAATAACTGTCCTAAATGATCTGATATATCGTAGCTGCACTACATGAAGGACCCGGATGGTGGCAGGAAGAGGAGGACTCTTCTGAAAGTGGGAAGCAGCGAACAGCCTGAACAACCTCAGTGAAGACTGAACTTATTTTCCTATTTACTATTTGTCTTCATTCAAAAAGAAACTCCATCACTATCTGATGCACTCAGTGCTCTGATCGTTTTCTGCCCAGTTTATTAGTTCATAATATGCAGTACTTCTGAGCACAAAGCATTTTATGTTTGGTCGCTTTTGAATTGTACATTCATGTTCTGTGTTCACAATGTTATGTTTTTTTAAGGGCTGAATGCAAAAAAAGACCTGTGTGCCAATTTCCCCACCCCTGTAAACTTCAATCAGTCGATCCCTGTGTGCCTAATTCCCCACTCCTGTAAAGTTCAATCAGTCATCCCTCTGTGCCTAATTCCCCACCCCTTTCAATTTCAATCAGTCAATCCCTGGGTCCCTAATTCCACACCCCTGTCAAGTTCAATCAGTCAATCCCTGTGTGCACCTTTCAGCATTGAAGGTTTATAAATTTGGGTTTTGTTTAATCCATTGCGATGCCTTTGTGTTGAAACAAAGATGCCGTCTGCCCCATGATCTGGCTAGCATTTAGTAAATATTGTTGCACTTCTGGGTTGCAAGCCATTTTAGACTTGTCCTACAAGGCACAAGATAAAGTTTCTCTTTTTCTTTGGAACGTGCATTTAATAGTCCAGTATCATTGACACTTGTGTTTCTGTGCAAAACAAATATCTCGTGTTGATTAAATTGTTTTGCGATTATTATAGTTTAAGTGTAATGACTAATCTAAATCCTTAGCAGTGTAGATAAAGTAAATTTCTTCTTAGAAATATCTTTAAACAGAAACAATTGGTACTGTAGTATTTATTGTAACAATTTGTCCCAACAGTGCATTTGAAAAATACTGGTATTTGATGTATTAATATGTATGCTTATTTAAGACATGTAGAGAAGGCTGAGGGTTTTAGTATTATTGGTTATAGGCAGAATAATATGTTTATCAATGTGCTGACACATTGCAGTGCTCTACGTGAATTGTGTTTTATGTGTTTTATATGGACAATCATAGATTACTTTAACACCTAAAGACGGTGGCAGATATATTTCTTGATGTTTTTTGATATTCAGTGAATTCACTTTTTCCGTTCCTGAAGTACTCTAAAGTCGATAGTGATTAATGTTGTCATCAGTAGTCTGTACTTGTACTCTTTGCATGTGGTTCAGGATAGCAGTAGAAGTGAAATGAAGTATTTATTAAAAAAATTGCACTTTGATAAGTAATGAAAAGATGATTTTACACAGTTTCATAAGTTTCATAATGACTTGTGAAGATATAGATGTATTGAGTTCCACAATTAATCTGTTTTTGTTTTTTGATAAAAATGTTAATTGCAATGTTTTTGTTTCTGTGTGAGCTATTACATGATTCTGAAGTCATATATTAAAATAATATTGATTAAAATGTTGCTATGTCAGCTGCATTGTTTTTGTGGTGTGGTTCCATTTAGTACTGTTTTTTGTTGCCATTTTGTTTACAATTACTACATAATTGCTCTTGCAGCAGTTTTACTTTGTTGTAGAATTTGCATATTACAATAGGCTAAAAAGCTGACTATTTACCATTGGAAGGCAAGATGTTTCCTTGGGGCAATTGTTAGTGTTTGTGTATAGGATGTCAACTTGGATGTGGGTAGATGGGACCTTGTGAACCTCCCTAATTCAACCTATTCATGGTTGATATGAAAAGATGTGATGTCTTCACTACCACATTGATAAGCACATTATAGGAAATAGAAAGTATTTTACTCCATATCTGCTTGAAAGTTAATCACCATTAATAGTAATCAGGCCTGGGGTAATAGTAACGATTACAATTGTTCAAGTAATAGTAATAGAAAGCAAAGTAATAGTAATGGATAATACTTTGCTATTACAATTGAACATTTCAATCACACCAAAATTCAATTTCATTGAAAATAATCAGACCAAAAAATTCTATATTTTGACATACTGGGCCTTGGACATGCATCATGTTCAGTCGTTCACAGGCAGTTTTATTTATTTATATATTTCCCAACAGTGGTGAAAAAATGGTTTAGTATCGGAATCATGACAGTCATAGAACTGTAGCACTATTAGCAGGAGATACTGTGACAGTGTGACTGCTGCACGGCTAATTGGTCATTTGAAGCCAGGTCCACCAGCCATCTATCCTTTTCACACAAGCCTGTTCATTCATTCACTGAAGCAGGATAAGGGTTCCAGGCTTCCAGAACTAAATAGATTGTCTTTAACATCTCAATCAATCAATCAATTATTGTTATCTCCCAACCCTAGCTGCCAGCCTGCCATGTTGGGTGATGTCTGAACAAACCCAGGGTCTTATACCAAGTTTTCTGAGTTTTTCTCAATTGGTAGCTAGCTTGTATACTATTGATCAAAAACATCCTATCCTTGAGCCAATAATTAATTGTCCGCCAAGAAGCAGCCGAGCAGTATGGGTCTACTATGGGATAATCAGACTGTGTTATTTGACATTGCTTTTCTGTTTCATTCCAATGAATATATGAAACTTCTACATCCGACTGGAATTGTGTGAGGTTAATTTAATTGAGAAATTTATAAGTTAATTCTAATTTAATTAGTTATACACCCATCAGTTAATTTGAATCTATGTAAGTGATTAAGTATGTTAAATGTTTAATCAAAAGAAAATAGTTCCGATGGAAAATGTAATAGTAATAGCTTGAAATGTAATAGCAATATATTACATTCCCTTCAGCATGTAATAGTAATAGAAAGGAAACTAAGTAATATTAATAGTAATCTATTACATTGCAATGTAATAGACCCCAGGCCTGATAGTAATAATACTGACAAGTTTTCAGATGCACAGTGACCAAATGTATTTATGGTCATGCAAGTTGCAGTAGAGATGGTATGAACTGACCCAGTACCAGCAGTGGGGGTTGGTCCAACGTTGGCTGGCATTGGCCCAATGTCAGCAGTGGGGGTTGGCCCAATGTTGGCTGGCATTGGTCCAATGTCAGCAGTGGGGGTTGGCCCAATGTTGGCTGACATTGGCCCAATGTTAGCAGTGGGGGTTGGCCCAACATTGGCAATGAGTGTTGGCTGGGCATTGGCCAAATGGTGTTGACTTGGTGCACAATTACGTTGGCCCAATGTCAGGATTCTGACAGTGGCCCCATGCCGCATTGGGCCAACATTGGCCCAATGCCTGCTTGCTATGTGGGAAATTATTATAAGACTTTTGTCAGAAATAAACGTGAACGGAGGGTGAACTTTGATGCCGAATTAGTAAGTATATTAATACATTTCCCCCATTTGCATTTTTGAAACTTAACATGTATGAAATTAGGTATGTGAGAATGTATAACCAATTCCCTTTTTGAAATTTAAAACGTTGGCCCAACATTGTCATACGTAAATGTCGAATTATAGAATGTATGTCTCGGGTCAGTCATTGAACCAACATTGGACCAATATTGGCACATTACACTTCGTTGACCTGAAGATTGTGTCGATTGCATAGCATTGGCCCAACGATGTTCACCCAATGCCAATGGTATGCCAACGGTACTCTACTTGGTCCAACATGGTCTTGCTATCAGGGTATTTTGTCCAGCATGCTACACACTGTATCACTCAGTCTTTTCATATTGTTAATTGCATAAAAAAATTCATATCATCTGCAGAGAGGATGTGTTTTACAAGCTTAGAAATGTTGCACATATCATCAATGTACAGTATAAATAGTTTGGGGCCTAAAACCGAACCTTGGGGCACACCACATGATATATTGCGTACAGCAGTGACATTTCTCAATGGACACAAATTGTTTTCTGTTTTCTAGATAACTATTTAACCACTTATATGCCACTCCGTGGATACCAAGAATAATTGGTGACTAACCATGTCGAATGCTTTTTTTAAATCAATGAAGACACCTACAGCATATTTTTTGACATCTGATTGGCTTATTCCATCAATTAGTTACGGATGTGTCACATGACCAATGTCATGTGACACAAGCTGGAGTAGGATTGGTGGTAGCTCCTGGCCAACGTCTCGGTTCAGTGTAGGTTTCTCTCTGTGGATGTTAATTGCCTCCTTTATTTTCCTCCTGTGCCAGTTCTCCTCGTGGTCTAGAATATTAACGTCCTTCATAGAGCACTGATGGCCTGTGTTCAGTTTGTGTTCACTTATAGCTGATAGGGGTTGGCGACAAGATAGATGTTCTTTAATTCTTGTGCCAAGAGTTCTGGCTGTTTCTCCTATATAGTGTTGGTCACATTCTGGGCATTGTATGTCATATACTACCCCATAATTATATAATTTTTCTAACATTTTAGAGAATTGTGGTAGCAATGAAATAGGTCTATAGCTAGTGCATGTATACTTATCCCCAGACTTAAAAAGTTGGACAACTTTTGCAATTTTAAATTTTTATTCTGGAATATTCCAGTGCTAAAAGATAGGTTACAAATATAAGTAAAGTTTTGCAATACAGTTAATATTTTTTTGACCAAATTCATACTTATATCTTCATAATCAGTTGATGTTTTACTTTCCCATATTTTCACAATTCCAATAACCTCCTCTTCATTAACTGGAATTAGAAATAAATTGTTTATTTCTATTTTCTAAATAGTCATAAATTGAAACATTTGCTGGCACAGTTATATCCTTTGACAATTCCAGGCCGATGTTAGTTTAAAAAAATTTGAACATATTCGCGACATTCTTTTTATTACTAGTAGTGGTTACACCATTATTAACTAGGTTAGCGCTGCCGATCGCCAATTGCGCCATAGGCGAAACGGTTTCCCATTTGGCGAAAGGAAAACAAAACTCTTCGCCAATTTGGCGAAACGCTTTTACGACCACGTTAACGCGCATTGTCGAGGAAGCGGTGGTGAACCCGTGAATCATAGCTGCCCGCCACCCGTGGAATTGTTTTCCGCGCCCCCTAATCTATAATTGCCCGGCGATAAGCTTTAATTGCTCTCAGCGAAAGTTTGCGTCCTGCTGGGCTGCTAAAAAAATAATATTATAACCTTAGAATGTGGGAGCTCACTTCCTCGCAGTTTTTCAATTTGTTATCGGTTAAAATGATTCGTAAATGTACTTCGGCCGGCGAAGATCGCGGAAAGAAACGAAAGAAAAAAGCGGACTTATTCGTACAAAGTTTGCGTGCATGCGAAAGCAAGAACGTGTTTGTCACCGGGACTGCGCCAAGCCCAAGAAGACTTGGCAAAACACGAGATATCTGCAGACCACCGGAGATCGATGTTACTGCCGAAGCGCCAGAGACAGATAGACTTCGTCACCGCGAACGATCACGCGAACTCGGCGATTATCGCCCATATGCGGACCGTGTTAACGCAAGCGATGTACCGTCTCCCGACAGCTAAGAACGCTTTCATCTGTGCGGTGTATATACCAGGATTGCGCCTTCAAGCTGTTCATGTTCTCTTGTGACTATCTATATGTTTAATATACGTATATTATGTTTATATAATATATCGTATTTTAGGCCTAGAAAAAAGAAACTAGTTTCTCGTGTGGACTTTTTTAAGTTAGAGGGAGGCCCTTATTATTTATGAATTTTTTGGTATTAGTTTCGAAGATGGCCGCTATGTCTTAGATGTTCACTGTGGTTGATAAGCTGTAGTTTTTTTCGATGCAATATGGAACATGCCAGTGATGTATATTACTATTATAGTCTGCTATTCCATTGTCAAATACATTACTTTTTAGTGGGAATGGCAGATGAATAGAAACATTTACGTAAATGTAATATGGCACATACCTGTTACACCGGAACTACTTAAATTGACTAGAAAGAAGCAAACGCAATGTTGAATATATTTATGAATGTCATGTGCAGGTTTGGCCATGGTTTCATTAGTATGTATCACATGCATACACCTGAATGGCATTTATACTGATTGAGACTGGAATTTTGTAAATGATTCTGCCAAGACTATTTAATGCAAGGCATCATCATTCGAATCTTATTTTAGACTCTGTAGAATGCACATACATCCCTACACCTTGTATGATGAATAACGAGTGAACTGAAAGAGTATAACAGTACTTCGTACAGCAAATTTTGGACAAAGATTTCTTCACAAAACCGGAAAAACTTTTTAAAATAATCTTTTTCAATAGTAAATAAAAAAGGAGGCAGATACAAAAAAGGAAAAGGGAGGGGACAAGAAACTAGCTTCTTTTTTTACTAGGCCATAACACATTAATTTATGTCATGTTTTGCATTTTGACGTTTTGTCATCTTAGTGTCTGCTAAAAAAAATGGCTAAACAGATTTTAGGCCCAGCGCTAGCCTAGATTAACAAGATGACCGGGACAGCGATTCCCTAGATCAGATGTTCCCATTACATTTTTTTTTTAGTAATTTCCAGGTACCAGCAATATCATTTCTTTTCTCTTCAAGAAGACTTGTTAAAATACTGTTTTCTAGTAGATCTTAGAATACCAGTTAATTTATTTTTATATGTTTTATATCTGGTTTCCGAATTAATTGATCAACATAATAAAATGCTTTAAATAATTTATTTTTCTTGATACATGCGTTCTTCAGTCCTTTGGTAAACCATGCATTTTAAAAATTAAACTTAGCTACTTTAGGCTGGCTATATCTTAATTTTATTGTACATATACGTATATAAATAAAATATTACAGAAAAGAGTGAATACTGTCATTGTGATATACAGTAGATAAAATCTTGATTTATTAAAACCAGACAAAAGATATGGACCTTAATCAATAAAGAATATCATGCTAGTGGTTTTCTCAGAATTCCGGTCAAATCTCCATTTAACTGGTCACTGACATGTTAACCAGCCTGACCAATAAGATGTCCATACATGAACCCTGTGCAGTGGTTGTTCTCAAAAGCAAAGTTAGATTTCAACCAATTGTTCTATCTGCAGTAATTTCAACTGTTTTTTATCAGGGCTGCTCTACACTCACATAATCTGATTTGATGCACCTCTCTGTCTGTGGATATATTGGATGTTCCACTTTTGTAACATGTACATACACTGAACTACTGTAGACGTAAGAGTATCAAGTTCAGTCATGTCGGATGTCAGTCCACTCCTCGGAGGTACGAACAAATCTAGTAAAGCACTAGTGACTGCTGGGATCGGAGTGATGTGTGCTGCCACCTTGTGGTTTAGTGCGTAAACTCTGTCACTGAAGGGCTCATATCTGTGAAGTCAGTAGCACTCGGAGCCACAGCATCGCATATTTCTATCCAAGATCAATAGAGAACGACAGGCCTTTGTTGTATTTCGGGACGAAGTACAAACTCGAGGACTTGATAGAAAATACATATAAAGAATGACAATGTTGTGTAACAAACAGAGTGACAAAGAAATAGTGACAAACAAATGGAGTGACAACATGTTTACTTGTTAATAAGCCTACTTACAAGTAATTCTGATGTTGACGTTGATATGTGTCAATCACAACACCAGCGTTCACTGCGTGTTGGTTATTCACTGGTGTAAATGGTTGAATATAAAAGGGGCAAACTATAATGAAAGTCCGAACCTTGATGATCAGTGTCTCTGAACTGTCGTGGTGCCCTCATCCTTGTCACATGTGTGAGGTGATTCGACCTCATCTTTCACCATGTCACATGTGTGAGGTGATTTGACCTCATCTTTGACTTTGTCACATGTGTGAGGTGATTTGAGCTCATCTTTGACGGTGTTACGTATGTGAGGTGATTTGATCTGATGTTTGACCGTGTCACGTGTATGAGGTGATTTGAGCTGATCTTTGACCTTGTCACGCATGTGAGGTGATTTGACCTGATCTTTGACCTTGTCATGTGGGTGAGGTGATTTGAGCTGATTTTTGACCGTGTCATGTGTGTGAGGTGACGTGACTGAGGGCAGGGGGAGGTGTCCGCTGGGTCATCTTCCTCAGTCCCAGTTCGTTTGTGTCAGTGGTTGACACTTCCCACCTGCGATGACAGTCCAACCTACACTTCCACTGTGTCGCCACGGCTATAGCCTCAGTGTCACCCGGGGCATCACTGGGCGGTTGTCGCAGGCCCTGGGGACAGAACACGTCAGACTGGTCACATATAGGTAAGCGCGGCATCCAGTCCTTAACAAGGTATTGGCTGACAGGACAGAGTGACAAATGAGGAAGTTCTCACTAGAACAGGCCTCGTCCAATTACCATTCTACGCCATCGCTGAATACACTTGGCTGGACATATCTGTAGGATAGAAAATAACAGGCTACTTCTCTGGCGAGCTGCAGGAAAGAAAAAGATTACTGGGCAGATTATATGTTTGATACAAAGATGTTTTGAAAAGTGACCTGAAATCTTTTGATATCCATGGACTACTCCTGCAATGGACCGATCATGCTGGTGGGCCATGCTGTCGGGCCGCACTGGTGGGCCATGCTGTCGGGCCGCACTGGTGGGCCATGCTGTCATGCGGCACTGGTGAGCCACACTTCACACAGCCATGACTATAACCCTTAAGTACAATTGCTATACTACAAACTGTTCTTTCAAAACGTTCATTCACACAAGTAGCACACAATATCAGTGGTACACCCACTGTCAATCATCATAAAATATAACCTCCATTAACTGAGTTCTCAGCCAGTAACTTATTACTACAAGTACACCTGGGACTGTCATATTTAGACAAGTTGTTGCTTACAGCAATCAACCATCCAGGGAGCGATTTATCCGTTGCACTAACTGAAAGAATTGCTTGCTCTGACTGGACAATTTAGTCACATTACACACATGGCCAATACAGTGGCTCGAGGGGTCAGACCACTGTTGACCTTCCTGTTTATTGTTTCACACAAATGTAGGGCATATTACATTGCGATATGTGAATTTAAACAATTCATATGATGTGACATAAGTGCAGTTGAGCAGGCATATTCACAGGTTTGTTCGTAGAAGCTATTGGCTGTGAAATGGTGCATTTTTTTAGAGTTTAACAGGCAGAGGGATTTATGGGAATTTTTCTGCTATGGGCCACATGGGCGCATGAATACATGGCTATTTTTGTCAAACTTTATGGGCATCGCACGTTGGGGTGTTTTAAAAGAGCTGGAGGTATGTGATTTTGATAAAATTTGGTCAGTACGTCAATGAGATGATGGCAGTTGCTGTGAAAAATTTTCAGGATTTTTTATGGTCACGTTTTCTTATAATCCGACAAAACGTTAACATGGCCACCAATGCAATTCTCAACAGTGGTCTTACTCCTCTAATAGAAGATGGATGTGGCTCCCTCTTGTGGGTAAACATACACCCGTTTGTTCAAAAGGAATTCACTTCCTGTCCTGTAGATTAGTGTTGACACCCACCACTTTGTTGACTTGATTAGACAGCCTTTGACCTATCATGGATGGTGTCAACATTAAGGCCAACTGTGTCCATTTATTGGTCAGTGTTAAATGGACGTTAGGCAGTGATATCAGGTTCACGACCAAGACAATTGGCAGACGTGTGGTGTGACATGTGGTATGACGTGTGGTGTGATGTGTGACGTGAGGTGTGGTGTGATGTGAGGTGTGACGTGGTCTGTGTCAAGTATCTTTACAAAATTGAATGGTGGCGCCACCAAACCGGTAAAACAAATCTAATAAATCGCTTGTCTGGATTTTTCAAACAGAAAGCACTGCACATATAAAAACACCAAAATGTAACAACTAATATAACATATAGGTCTATCAGGAACTGTTAGTGGCCCATTCAACATACTACACTGCTACCGTGATCTTAATATGATAGTGATATTTAGGTAATGACTCACTTTTATACAGGTGCTTTCAGCCACCCTGAGCATCTTGTTGATGGCCTCCACCAGATTGTCCGCAGTCTTTGTCAGAGTTCTCTCCCTCTACAAGCAAACACAGTCAATTTAATTAAATAAAATCTGATTTGTTATATGAAATCATAACTTTCAGGAGATTTTTACTCTGGGTCACGTCGTGTCGTAACATCAGGTGTTAACATGTCAGGTATTGGCAGAAACATCAGTGTCAAGATGTAAACATGTCAGGTATTGGCAGAAACATCAGTGTCAAGATGTAAACATGTCTGGTATTGGCAGAAACATCAGTGTCAAGATGTAAACATGTCAGGTATTGGCAGAAACATCAGTGTCAAGATGTAAACATGTCTGGTATTGGCAGAAACATCAGTGTCAAGATGTAAACATGTCTGGTATTGGCAGAAACATCAGTGTCAAGATGTAAACATGTCAGGTATTGGCAGAAACATCAGTGTCAAGATGTAAACATGTCTGGTATTGGCAGAAACATCAGTGTCAAGATGTAAACATGTCTGGTATTGGCAGAAACATCAGTGTCAAGATGTAAACACGTCTGGTATTGGCAGAAACATCAGTGTCAAGATGTAAACATGTCTGGTATTGGCAGAAACATCAGTGTCAAGATGTAAACATGTCTGGTATTGGCAGAAACATCAGTGTCAAGATGTAAACATGTCAGGTATTGGCAGAAACATCAGTGTCAAGATGTAAACATGTCTGGTATTGGCAGAAACATCAGTGTCAAGATGTAAACATGTCAGGTATTGGCAGAAACATCAGTGTCAAGATGTAAACATGTCAGGTATTGGCAGAAACATCAGTGTCAAGATGTAAACATGTCAGGTATTGGCAGAAACATCAGTGTCAAGATGTAAACATGTCAGGTATTGGCAGAAACATCAGTGTCAAGATGTAAACATGTCAGGTATTGGCAGAAACATCAGTGTCAAGATGTAAACATGTCAGGTATTGGCAGAAACATCAGTGTCAAGATGTAAACATGTCAGGTATTGGCAGAAACATCAGTGTCAAGATGTAAACATGTCAGGTATTGGCAGAAACATCAGTGTCAAGATGTAAACATGTCTGGTATTGGCAGAAACATCAGTGTCAAGATGTAAACATGTCTGGTATTGGCAGAAACATCAGTGTCAAGATGTAAACATGTCTGGTATTGGCAGAAACATCAGTGTCAAGTTGTAAACATGTCTGGTATTGGCAGAAACATCAGTGTCAAGATGTAAACATGTCAGGTATTGGCAGAAACATCAGTGTCAAGATGTAAACATGTCTGGTATTGGCAGAAACATCAGTGTCAAGATGTAAACATGTCAGGTATTGGCAGAAACATCAGTGTCAAGATGTAAACATGTCAGGTATTGGCAGAAACATCAGTGTCAAGATGTAAACATGTCAGGTATTGGCAGAAACATCAGTGTCAAGATGTAAACATGTCTGGTATTGGCAGAAACATCAGTGTCAAGATGTAAACATGTCAGGTATTGGCAGAAACATCAGTGTCAAGATGTAAACATGTCTGGTATTGGCAGAAACATCAGTGTCAAGATGTAAACATGTCAGGTATTGGCAGAAACATCAGTGTCAAGATGTAAACATGTCTGGTATTGGCAGAAACATCAGTGTCAAGATGTAAACATGTCAGGTATTGGCAGAAACATCAGTGTCAAGATGTAAACATGTCAGGTATTGGCAGAAACATCAGTGTCAAGATGTAAACATGTCAGGTATTGGCAGAAACATCAGTGTCAAGATGTAAACATGTCAGGTATTGGCAGAAACATCAGTGTCAAGATGTAAACATGTCAGGTATTGGCAGAAACATCAGTGTCAAGATGTAAACATGTCAGGTATTGGCAGAAACATCAGTGTCAAGATGTAAACATGTCAGGTATTGGCAGAAACATCAGTGTCAAGATGTAAACATGTCTGGTATTGGCAGAAACATCAGTGTCAAGATGTAAACATGTCAGGTATTGGCAGAAACATCAGTGTCAAGATGTAAACATGTCAGGTATTGGCAGATACATCAGTGTCAAGATGTAAACATGTCTGGTATTGGCAGAAACATCAGTGTCAAGATGTAAACATGTCTGGTATTGGCAGAAACATCAGTGTCAAGATGTAAACATGTCTGGTATTGGCAGAAACATCAGTGTCAAGATGTAAACATGTCTGGTATTGGCAGAAACATCAGTGTCAAGATGTAAACATGTCAGGTATTGGCAGAAACATCAGTGTCAAGATGTAAACATGTCTGGTATTGGCAGAAACATCAGTGTCAAGATGTAAACATGTCTGGTATTGGCAGAAACATCAGTGTCAAGATGTAAACATGTCTGGTATTGGCAGAAACATCAGTGTCAAGATGTAAACATGTCAGGTATTGGCAGAAACATCAGTGTCAAGATGTAAACATGTCAGGTATTGGCAGAAACATCAGTGTCAAGATGTAAACATGTCAGGTATTGGCAGAAACATCAGTGTCAAGATGTAAACATGTCTGGTATTGGCAGAAACATCAGTGTCAAGATGTAAACATGTCTGGTATTGGCAGAAACATCAGTGTCAAGATGTAAACATGTCAGGTATTGACAGAAACATCAGTGTCAAGATGTAAACATGTCTGGTATTGGCAGAAACATCAGTGTCAAGATGTAAACATGTCTGGTATTGGCAGAAACATCAGTGTCAAGATGTAAACATGTCTGGTATTGGCAGAAACATCAGTGTCAAGATGTACACATGTCAGGTATTGACAGAAACATCAGTGTCAAGATGTAAACATGTCAGGTATTGGCAGAAACATCAGTGTCAAGATGTAAACATGTCAGGTATTGGCAGAAACATCAGTGTCAAGATGTAAACATGTCTGGTATTGACAGAAACATCAGTGTCAAGATGTAAACATGTCTGGTATTGGCAGAAACATCAGTGTCAAGATGTAAACATGTCAGGTATTGGCAGAAACATCAGTGTCAAGATGTAAACATGTCTGGTATTGGCAGAAACATCAGTGTCAAGATGTAAACATGTCAGGTATTGGCAGAAACATCAGTGTCAAGATGTAAACATGTCAGGTATTGGCAGAAACATCAGTGTCAAGATGTAAACATGTCTGGTATTGGCAGAAACATCAGTGTCAAGATGTAAACATGTCAGGTATTGGCAGAAACATCAGTGTCAAGATGTAAACATGTCTGGTATTGGCAGAAACATCAGTGTCAAGATGTAAACATGTCAGGTATTGGCAGAAACATCAGTGTCAAGATGTAAACATGTCAGGTATTGGCAGAAACATCAGTGTCAAGATGTAAACATGTCTGGTATTGGCAGAAACATCAGTGTCAAGATGTAAACATGTCAGGTATTGGCAGAAACATCAGTGTCAAGATGTAAACATGTCTGGTATTGGCAGAAACATCAGTGTCAAGATGTAAACATGTCAGGTATTGGCAGAAACATCAGTGTCAAGATGTAAACATGTCTGGTATTGGCAGAAACATCAGTGTCAAGATGTAAACATGTCAGGTATTGGCAGAAACATCAGTGTCAAGATGTAAACATGTCTGGTATTGGCAGAAACATCAGTGTCAATATGTAAACATGTCAGGTATTGGCAGAAACATCAGTGTCAAGATGTAAACATGTCTGGTATTGGCAGAAACATCAGTGTCAAGATGTAAACATGTCTGGTATTGGCAGAAACATCAGTGTCAAGATGTAAACATGTCAGGTATTGGCAGAAACATCAGTGTCAAGATGTAAACATGTCTGGTATTGGCAGAAACATCAGTGTCAAGATGTAAACATGTCTGGTATTGGCAGAAACATCAGTGTCAAGATGTAAACATGTCAGGTATTGACAGAAACATCAGTGTCAAGATGTAAACATGTCTGGTATTGACAGAAACATCAGTGTCAAGATGTAAACATGTCAGGTATTGGCAGAAACATCAGTGTCAAGATGTAAACATGTCTGGTATTGGCAGAAACATCAGTGTCAAGATGTAAACATGTCAGGTATTGACAGAAACATCAGTGTCAAGATGTAAACATGTCTGGTATTGGCAGAAACATCAGTGTCAAGATGTAAACATGTCAGGTATTGACAGAAACATCAGTGTCAAGATGTAAACATGTCTGGTATTGGCAGAAACATCAGTGTCAAGATGTAAACATGTCAGGTATTGACAGAAACATCAGTGTCAAGATGTAAACATGTCTGGTATTGGCAGAAACATCAGTGTCAAGATGTAAACATGTCAGGTATTGACAGAAACATCAGTGTCAAGATGTAAACATGTCTGGTATTGGCAGAAACATCAGTGTCAAGATGTAAACATGTCAGGTATTGACAGAAACATCAGTGTCAAGATGTAAACATGTCAGGTATTGACAGAAACATCAGTGTGAAGATGTCAAGATGCGGATGCTTCAGCTCACGTCTGTGGCGAGTCAAATACAGAAACTGACAAACTGTGTGTCCACAACACGCTACACATTTATCCCCTCCCCAATGGGGGAGTTTTTAGTTCCTGTGGAATAGAAAGAAAACATAGAAGAATAGAAGGGACACAGTTCTTACTTTTCATCCCAAATAATCCAGATGTATTTTATTATTTGTAGACAAAATGCTACACCTATCAATAGAGCAATGACTTTAAAGAGTTATTCTCTCAAGTGATCAATTAAAGTAGTATATTTTTTTTAGAGAGTTAAACCAGCTACTGCATAATTCTTTTACAGATGCGAAATTATCATTGTTTAGAAAATTAGAAGTTAATTATATTACTGTGATGTCATCTGTGGTAGCCATCGTCACTCCAGCCAAGATGTGTAGCTGCTTCATGATCACAGGCACCTGGTCGCAATAGTAGAGAAGGTCTGTGGAGAGTCTACAACAGACAGGGTCACAGACACAATACACCTGGTCGCAATAGTAGAGAAGGTCTGCGGAGAGTCTACAACAGACAGGGTCACGAACACGATACACCTGGTGGCAATAGTAGAGAAGGTCTGCGGAGAGTCTACAACAGACAGGGTCACGAACACGATACACCTGGTCGCAATAGTAGAGAAGGTCTGCGGAGAGTCTACAACAGACAGGATCACGAACACGATACACCTGGTGGCAATAGTAGAGAAGGTCTGCGGAGAGTCTACAACAGACAGGATCACGAACACGATACACCTGGAGGCAATAGTAGAGAAGGTCTGCGGAGGGTCTACAACAGACAGGGTCACGAACACGATACACCTGGTCGCAATAGTAGAGAAGGTCTGCAGAGAGTCTACAACAGACAGGGCCATGAACACGATACACCTGGTCGCAATAGTAGAGAAGGTCTGCGGAGTGTCTACAACAGACAGGGTCACGAACACGATACACCTGGTCGCAATAGTAGAGAAGGTCTGCGGAGAGTCTACAACAGAGAGGGTCACAAACATGATACACCTGTCGCAATAATAAAGGTCTGCGGAGAGTCTACAACAGACAGGGTCACGAACACGATACACCAGGTCGCAATAGTAGAGAAGGTCTGCGGAGAGTCTACAACAGACAGGGTCACGAACACGATACACCTGGTCGCAATAGTAGAGAAGGTCTGTGGAGAGTCTACAACAGACAGGGTCACGAACACGATACACCTGGTCGCAATAGTAGAGAAGGTCTGCGGAGAGTCTACAATAGACAGGGTCACGAACACGATACACCTGGTCGCAATAGTAGAGAGTCTACAACAGACAGGGTCACGAACACGATACACCTGGTCACAATAGTAGAGAAGGTCTGCGGAGAGTCTACAACAGAAAAGGTCTGCAGAGGGTCTACAGCGCCAAATTCAACGACAGCTGTAATTGCATATTTTAATATATTGCCACTAGCATAACATAGCTTGATAATTTTTATTTACTTTTCAAGGTATTTTGGACGTTGATCTTGACTGCTGAGTGAACTAATGAAACTGAATCCATACCTTTCACTGGTGCAGTATTTGGCGAGTATCTTGGCAAACTTGACAAGTTTCTCTCCGTTGCTGATGACTGCTTGAGCTGTGACAATCAGCTGAGACTTGCTCTGTGACACCAGAGAGCAACCACCATTACTAGGGATGACTATTTGAGGTAGTCTTACTACTGAGATAGTATTGCGACAGCTGTTTTACTATCGCGATAGTATCATGATAGTTTCATGACTATTACGATAGTATCATAGAAGCTTAAGTTAATAAGCATACCTATTAATTTCACTTAATTTGAGTGAAGCTAAATCTCGCTTAATAAGTCAAGCGCACATTCTGCCAGGAACAACGATGGATGTGATCTATCAACTGTGTCATGTTTACACTTCATCACAAAGTGACAATGTCAGCATGCCACTCTCTCCTTGTCACTATCCCCTTGACTCGCTCCTTGTCACTATCCCCTTTGACTCACTCCTTGTCACTAACCCCTTGACTCGCTCCTTGTCACTAACCCCTTGACTCGCTCCTTGTCACTAACCCCTTGACTCGCTCCTTGTCACTAACCCCTTGACTCGCTCCTTGTCACTAACCCCTTGACTCGCTCCTTGTCCCTATACCCTTGACTCACTCCTTGTCACTATCCCCTTGACTCACTCCTTGTCACTATCCCCTTGACTTGCTCCTTGTCCCTATCCCCTTGACTCACTCCTTGTCACTATCCCCTTGACTCGCTCCTTGTCACTAACCCCTTGACATGCTCCTTGTCCCTATACCCTTGACTCACTCCTTGTCACTATCCCATTGACTCACTCCTTGTCATTATTCCCTTGACTCACTCCTTGTCACTATCCCTTGACTCACTCCTTGTCACTATCTCCTTGACTCACTCATTGTCACTATTCCCTTGACTCACTCCTTGTCACTATTCCCTTGACTCACTCCTTGTCACTATCCCCTTGACTCACTCCTTCGCACTATATCCTTGACTCACTCCTTGTCACTATCCCCTTGACTCACTCCTTGTCACTATTCCCTTGACTCACTCCTTGTCACTATCCCCTTGACTCATCCTTGTCACTATCCCCTTGACTCACTCCTTGTCACTATCCCCTTGACTCACTCCTTGTCACTATCCCCTTGACTCACTCCTTGTCACTATTCCCTTGACTCACTCCTTCTCACTATCCCCTTGACTCACTCCTTGTCACTATCCCCTTGACTCACTCCTTGTCACTATCCCCTTGACTCATCCTTGTCACTATCCCCTTGACTCACTCCTTGTCACTATTCCCTTGACTCACTCCTTCTCACTATCCCCTTGACTCACTCCTTCTCACTATCTCCTTGACTCACTCCTTGTCACTATCCCCTTGACTCACTCCTTGTCACTATCCCCTTGACTCACTCCTTGTCACTATCCCCTTGACTCACTCCTTGTCACTATCCCCTTGACTCACTCCTTGTCACTATCCCCTTGACTCATCCTTGTCACTATCCCCTTGACTCACTCCTTGTCACTATTCCCTTAACTCACTCCTTCTCACTATCTCCTTGACTCACTCCTTGTCACTATCCCCTTGACTCACTCCTTGTCACTATCCCCTTGACTCACTCCTTGTCACTATCCCCTTGACTCATCCTTGTCACTATCCCCTTGACTCACTCCTTGTCACTATCCCCTTGACTCACTCCTTGTCACTATTCCCTTGACTCACTCCTTCTCACTATCTCCTTGACTCACTCCTTGTCACTATCCCCTTGACTCACTCCTTGTCACTATCCCCTTGACTCACTCCTTGTCACTATCCCCTAGATTTGCTTCCACACAGTTGCCTTTGCAGCTTTAACAATCTCGAAATCCTTGGCATCCGATATATCAAACATCGAGCATTGTTTCACCTCCCGAATTAACTGGTGGCATTATCACTAGGAGGCAGTTAACTCAAAATACGGCGAATTCGTGAGTGACGCTGATCTGATCAATGATTATTGAGGTAAATAAATCAAATTACCTAATAAAATTGAAAAAATATGTTTACAAACAATATCTATAGTTAAATTTACTATCGATAGTTAAATTTAATATTGATAGTGTAGTCACATTGACTATAGTGAAGCATAAATACTTCAAGGTATCGTTACCCCCAACCATCATTACTCATTTCATTCACTCATTATTGTGTCGACCATTATGAGTGACAGATGACACCAGGTACCGCTTCATTAAATGACAGATGACACCAGGTACCACTTCACTAAGTGACACATGACACCAGGTACCACTTCACTAAGTGATAGATGGCACCAGGTACCACTTCACTAAGTGACAGATGACACCAGATACCACTTCACTAAGTGACAGGTGACACCAGGTGACAGATGGCACCAGGTACCACTTCACTAAGTAACAGATGACACCAGATACCACTTCACTAAGTGACAGGTGACACCAGGTACCACTTCACTAAGTGACAGATGACACCAGGCCCAGGGTACAGTTTCACTAAGATTCTTATGAGCTCATTAGCGCGATTTTGTTCCTTAGCTGATTGAAACAGAAAATTGCGTTTCACTAAGAATAAATCATAAAAACGCTGATACTAATAGAAACACTCATAAAAATGCTCCTTATTAATGACGCTATCAATGGGTTTAGACCAAGAACAAATCATAAAACTGGGGTTAGACCGCTTATAAAGCAAAACATCCCAAAACATATCTTAAACAGTCAAATTTACCTATAATAACTGCATATTATATTGACTCCAGTTTTATGCAGAGATCCAGGTTTTCCTTAATAGAGCCATGACCATGCATGTACTCAACCATGTCACCAAGTCCTACCTTAATAGAGCTGTGACCATGCATGTACTCGACCATGTCACCAAGTCCTACCTTAATAGAGCTGTGACCATGCATGTACTCGACCATGTCACCAAGTCCTACCTTAATAGAGCTGTGACCATGCATGTACTCGATCATGTCACCAAGTCCTACCTTAATAGAGCTGTGACCTTGCATGTACTCGACCATGTCACCAAGTCCTACCTTAATAGAGCTGTGACCATGCATGTACTCGACCATGTCACCAAGTCCTACCTTAATAGAGCAGTGACCTTGCATGTACTCGACCATGTCACCAAGTCCTACCTTAATAGAGCCGTGACCATGCATGTACTCGACCATGTCACCAAGTCCTACCTTAATAGAGCAGTGACCTCGCATGTACTCGACCATGTCACCAAGCCCTACCTTAATAGAGCTGTGACCATGCATGTACTCGACCATGTCACCAAGTCCTACCTTAATAGAGCTGTGACCTTGCATGTACTCGACCATGTCACCAAGCCCTACCTTAATAGAGCTGTGACCATGCATGTACTCGACCATGTCACCAAGCCCTACCTTAATAGAGCTGTGACCATGCATGTACTCGACCATGTCACCAAGCCCTACCTTAATAGAGCTGTGACCATGCATGTACTCGACCATGTCACCAAGCCCTACCTTAATAGAGCTGTGACCATGCATGTACTCGACCATGTCAGCAAGCCCTACCTTAATAGAGCAGTGACCATGCATGTACTCGACCATGTCACCAAGCCCTACCTTAATAGAGCTGTGACCATGCATGTACTCGACCATGTCACCAAGTCCTACCTTAATAGAGCCATGACCTTGCATGTACTCGACCATGTCACCAAGTCCTACCTTAATAGAGCCGTGACCATGCATGTACTCGACCATGTCACCAAGCCCTACCTTAATAGAGCCGTGACCATGCATGTACTCGACCATGTCACCAAGCCCTACCTTAATAGAGCTGTGACCATGCATGTACTCGACCATGTCACCAAGCCCTACCTTAATAGAGCTGTGACCATGCATGTACTCGACCATGTCACCAAGCCCTACCTTAATAGAGCTGTGACCATGCATGTACTCGACCATGTCACCAAGTCCTACCTTAATAGAGCAGTGACCTCGCATGTACTCGACCATGTCACCAAGTCCTACCTTAATAGAGCTGTGACCATGCATGTACTCGACCATGTCACCAAGTCCTACCTTAATAGAGCCATGACCTTGCATGTACTCGACCATGTCACCAAGTCCTACCTTAATAAAGCCGTGACCATGCATGTACTCGACCATGTCACCAAGTCCTACCTTAATAGAGCCATGTACTCAACCATGTCACCAAGTCCTACCTTAATAGAGCCATGATCTTGCATGTACTCGACCATGTCACCAAGTCCTACCTTAATAGAGCCATGACCACGCATGTACTCGACCATGTCACCAAGTCCTACCTTAATAGAGCCATGACCTTGCATGTACTCGACCATGTCACCAAGTCCTACCTTAATAGAGCCATGACCACGCATGTACTCGACCATGTCACCAAGTTGTCCTGATATGACCTTGGCTATGTTGACGATGATGTTGTTCTCGTCTTCCCAGCGGTTCATGTCGGCAGGGAGCCAGCCTGGGGAAGACTGCCAGTGGGAAAGGGAGAAGGAAACCACTTAGAAACAACGTCAAACCCAAGGCTTTGGGTTGTGCACCATACAACACAAACTCTCAAAATATGAAGAACAAAATAGTAATTTGTATTATTAATAATTAGCAAGACATTTCTTTAAGATAATAGTTAATAAAATACATTTCGTTTTGAAAAGAATTACAGAAATACATTTCTTTAAACTTTAGGCAATGTTATGTAACTTTTGTGTGGCCGGAAGAGGACGTAAAATTTTGGTTGTCCAAATGAAAATATGCTTGTCTGGAACGGCTGAATAACCAGTAAATTGAAGCAATGAAAGTCTGTAAAGTCATATAAAGATTGATTCTGTTTAAGTCCACCTACACAGACAGTGTTGTCAATGGCTCTATGTCTTGTGGGTGTAGAGTCAAATAAAGATTGATTCTGTTTAAGTCCACCTACACAGACAGAGTTATCAGTGGCTCTATGTCTTGTAGCTGTAGAGTCATATAAAGATTGATTCTGTTTAAGTCCACCTACGCAAACAGTGTTGTCAATGGCTCTATGTCTTGTGGGTGTAGAGTCATATAAAGTTTCTGTTTAAGTCCACCTACACAGACAGTGTTGTCGGTGGCTTTATGTCTTGTGGGTGTAGAGTCATATAAAGTTTGATTCTGTTTAAGTCCACCTATGTAAACAGTGTTGTCAGTGGCTCTATGTCTTGTGGGTGTAGAGTCGTATAAAGTTTGATTCTGTTTAAGTCCACCTACACAGACAGTGTTGTCGTGGCTCTATGTCTTGTGGGTGTAGAGTCATATAAAGATTGATTCTGTTTAAGTCCACCTACACAGACAGAGTTGTCAGTGGCTCTATGTCTTGTGGGTGTAGAGTCATATAAAGATTGATTCTGTTTAAGTCCACCTACACAGACAGAGTTGTCAGTGGCTCTATGTCTTGTGGGTGTAGAGTCAAATAAAGATTAATTCTGTTTAAGTCCACCTACACAGACAGAGTTGTCAGTGGCTCTATGTCTTGTAGGTGTAGAGTCATATAAAGATTGATTCTGTTTAAGTCCACCTACACAGACAGAGTTGTCAGTGGCTCTATGTCTTGTGGGTGTAGAGTCATATAAAGATTGATTCTGTTTAAGTCCACCTACACAGACAGTGTTGTCAGTGGCTCTATGTCTTGTGGGTGTAGAGTCATATAAAGATTGATTCTGTTTAAGTCCACCTACACAGACAGTGTTGTCAGTGGCTCTATGTCTTGTGGGTGTAGAGTCATATAAAGATTGATTCTGTTTAAGTCCACCTACACAGACAGTGTTGTCAGTGGCTCTATGTCTTGTAGGTGTAGAGTCATATAAAGATTGATTCTGTTTAAGTCCACCTACACAGACAGAGTTGTCAGTGGCTCTATGTCTTGTGGGTGTAGAGTCAAATAAAGATCGGTTCTGTTTAAGCCCACCTACACAGACAGAGTTGTCAGTGGCTCTATGTCTTGTGGGTGTAGAGTCAAATAAAGATCGGTTCTGTTTAAGTCCACCTACACAGACAGAGTTGTCAGTGGCTCTATGTCTCGTAGGTGTTGGGTGTTGCACACGAGGATCGTCAGAGATCTCCTTCAACATCCTCTCTCCTGCCTTGTTATACTCGACTGACACCGACACTGTCTCTGGCTCACTGCAATCAACACAATGTACAATACAATACCATCAAAACAATGCAATACAATATGCAATACTATACCATCAACATAGTGATCTCAATGTAATGCATTAACTACAATACCATGAACAGAGTGATGTCAACTACAATACCATGAACAGAGTGATGTCAACTACAATACCATGAACAGAGTGATGTCAACTACAATACCATGAACAGAGTGATGTCAACTACAATACAATGAACAGAGTGATGTCAACTACAATACCATGAACAGAGTGATGTCAACTACAATACCATGAACAGAGTGATGTCAACTACAATACCATGAACAGAGTGATGTCAACTACAATACAATGAACAGAGTGATGTCAACTACAATACCATGAACAGAATGATGTCAACTACAATACAATGAACAGAGTGATGTAAACTACAATACAATGAACAGAGTGATGTCAACTACAATACCATGAACAGAGTGATGTCAACTACAATACCATGAACAGAATTATGTCAACTACAATACAATGAACAGAGTGATGTCAACTACAATACTATGAACAGAGTGATGTCAACTACAATACAATGAACAGAGTGATGTCAACAACTTGGGACTTTGCTAACATGTAATGGCCAATTTATTAAATGTGACAGTGTCTATCAGGGGGCAACGTTTACTGAGTAACTGAGAACTGTAAGAACTGATATGTTGCATGTGACAAATGCCATGGAAGTCACTGTTAGTTTATACTTCAAAATGTTCTCTTACAGCAGACAATCAAAATGTTATCTTACAGCAGACAATCAAAATGTTATCTTACAGCAGACAATCAAAATGTTATCTTACAGCAGACAATCAAAATGTTATATTACAGCAGACAATCAAAATGTTATCTTACAGCAGACAACCAAAATGTTATCTTACAGCAGACAACCAAAATGTTATCTTACAGCAGACAATCAAAATGTTCTCTTACATCTCTTACATATATTAAAATGTTTTATATATGTTAGTCTGACATGTTCCACACAGTACAAAACACAAATTGAGTTCTATCAATTGCATATAAAAAGTATACACTGGTCAGATTAATGTCTTTTCAAAAGTCAAGTAAATCACAATGGCGTCAAGCGCATGCGGTCAAGTGCATGCAGTTAAGCTAATGAAGTCTATCAGGAAGAACTCATTCTCACAGAGGACAATAAATGAATGGAACAAAATTAACTGTCTACGGATTGTGTAACTGCAAGCAGCGTGAATATGTTTAAAAACAAGGTTGACACATATCACAGAAGGGTGGGTTACACATAGATGAACATTGTTGGACTCTCGATAAGCCAATCGCTTCCTTGTCCACTTGCCATCTGAGCCTCTGGCTTGGATGGCAAATCTTGTTAAAGTGCATGTAGTCAAGCACATGCAGTCAAGCGCATGCAGTCAAGTTCATGCAGTCAAGCACATGCAGTCAAGCGCATGCAGTCAAAGATAAAAGTACAAACACAGCAAGCAAGATTTGTGTTGACAGCTTTAATGTTAGTATCAACATTCACACACACACACACACACACATCACGTGCACGCATTGTCACCACGCATGTAACGTTACCATGCATGCAATGTCATGATGCATGTAATGTTACCACTCATGTAATGTTACCATGCATATCATGTTATCATGCAAGTAATGTTGCCATGCATGTAAAGAGAACATGCAGTGTGTACAAGTCTCCATGCAATGTCACTGTAAAAACACACATAGACGGACAACAAAAGATGCTTCAACTTCTCAGTCTCAACACAAGACACATTCGGCGAACATGGAATGTTGTACTGAAGTATCTGAACGATCAAAGACTGAGACTTAACACAAGACACATTCGGGTGAACATGGAATGTTGTATTGAAGTATCTGAACGATCAAAGACTGAGTCTCAACACAAGACACATTCGGGTGAACATGGAATGTTGTATTGAAGTATCTGAACGATCAAAGACTGAGTCTCAACACAAGACACATTCGGGTGAACATGGAATGTTGTATTGAAGTATCTGAACGATCAAAGACTGAGTCTCAACACAAGACAGACTCGGGCGAACATGGAATGTTGTATTGAAGTATCTGAACGATCACAGACTGAGACTTAACACAAGACAGACTCGGGCGAACATGGAATGTTGTATTGAAGTATCTGAACGATCAAAGACTCAGACTTAACAGAGTGATGTTAGCAGTAAGGACCACATGTGAACAGCAGTAAAGACCATGTGTGAACAGCAGTGAGGACCATGTGTGAACAGCAACCTTGATCATGTGTGAAGATCAACAAGGACCAATGTATAAATAGCTGAGGACCCATGTGTGAAGTAAAGAAAGGACCAAATATGAAGAGCACACAGGATCATGCATGAACAGTAGATATGACCATATATGAACAGTAATCAGGGTATTGTGTGAACAGCAGCTTCATAATCTCAAAACAGGACATATTCGGTCAAACCCAGAATGTAGAAAGAACAAAGACGAAATGAGACAACTTAACACAGCAATGTTAGCAGAAAGGACCATGTATGAACTGCAGTAAGGACCATGTATGAACAGCAGTAAGGACCATATGTGAACAGCAAACAGAAAGTACCTCAAGTGAAAAGCAGACATGACCATATGTAAACAGTAGAAAGGATCATGTATGAACATTAGACAGGACCATGTGTGAGAGCACACAGGACCATTTGCACGTGAACAGTAGACAAGACCATGCATGAACAGCAGGCATGACTATGTGTGAACAGTAGGAGGTTAAGAGGAGATCAATTTGAAGTTTTTAAGATATTGAATGGGTTTTCTCACTCAAGAAAGATAATAGAACTAGAGGACACAAAGTAACATTAGTAAAGGACCAGTGTCGATTGGATCTCAGAAAATACTCTTTCTCACAGAGGAGAATAAATGAATGGACCAAATTATCTACAGATTGTGTAACCAGTATGAAGCAGGAAGTGTGCTCGGTGAACTGAGCCAAGTATGAAGCAGGAAGAGTGCTCGGTGAACTGAGCCAAGTATGAAGCAGGAAGAGTTCTCGGTGAACTGAGCCAAGTATGAAGCAGGAAGAGTGCTCGGTGAACTGAGCCAAGTATGAAGCAGGAAGAGTGCTCGGTGAACTGAGCCAAGTATGAAGCAGGAAGAGTGCTCGGTGAACTGAGCCAAGTATGAAGCAGGAAGAGTGCTCGGTGAACTGAGCCAAGTATGAAGCAGGAAGAGTGCTCGGTGAACTGAGCCAAGTATGAAGCAGGAAGAGTGCTCGGTGAACTGAGCCAAGTATGAAGCAGGAAGAGTGCTCGGTGAACTGAGTCAAGTATGAAGCAGGAAGTGTGCTCGGTGAACTGAGCCAAGTATGAAGCAGGAAGAGTGCTCGGTGAACTGAGCCAAGTATGAAGCAGGAAGAGTGCTCGGTGAACTGAGCCAAGTATGAAGCAGGAAGAGTGCTTGGTGAACTGAGCCAAGTATGAAGCAGGAAGTGTGCTCGGTGAACTGAGCCAAGTATGAAGCAGGAAGAGTGCTCGGTGAACTGAGCCAAGCATGAAGCAGGAAGAGTGCTCGGTGAACTGAGCCAAGTATGAAGCAGGAAGTGTGCTCGGTGAACTGAGCCAAGTATGAAGCAGGAAGAGTGCTCGGTGAACTGAGCCAAGTATGAAGCAGGAAGTGTGCTCGGTGAAGTGAGCCAAGTATGAAGCAGGAAGTGTGCTCGGTGAACTGAGCCAAGTATGAAGCAGGAAGTGTGCTCGGTGAACTGAGCCAAGTATGAAGCAGGAAGTGTGCTCGGTGAGCTGAGCCAAGTATGAAGCAGGAAGTGTGCTCGGTGAACTGAGCCAAGTATGAAGCAGGAAGAGTGCTCGGTGAACTGAGCCAAGTATGAAGCAGGAAGTGTGCTCGGTGAACTGAGCCAAGTATGAAGCAGGAAGTGTGCTCGGTGAACTGAGCCAAGTATGAAGCTGGAAGAGTGCTCGGTGAACTGAGCCAAGTATGAAGCTGGAAGTGTGCTCGGTGAACTGAGCCAAGTATGAAGCAGGAAGTGTGCTCGGTGAACTGAGCCAAGTATGAAGCTGGAAGAGTGCTCGGTGAACTGAGCCAAGTATGAAGCTGGAAGTGTGCTCGGTGAAACAAAGTAAAGTGAAAGGAACTCTACAAGTGACTTGTGACAAGACAAGTGACAGTGAACAGCAGAGACAACGACGGTGAACAGCAGAGACAGCAATGGTGAACAGCAGAGACAGCAACACAAGATGTTGAAAGACAGAGAGAACAAACAACTCAAGGAAGCAATCCATGGACAGAGACCGGTCATCTTCTGTGATCCACATGGACGCGGTCATCTCCATTGTGTCATTGCTGTCATCTGCGTCACATGGCGCAAAGTGGACACACTTCGACCTGCTCAAGAATCACATTGTCACAGACAATAATGTACAACTGTGGGACTGAACAGAATCATGTTGTCACAGACAATAATGTACAACTGTGGGACTGAACAGAATCACATTGTCACAGACAATAATGTAGAACTGTGAGACTGAACAGAATCACATTGTGTCACATACAATAATGTACAACTGTGGGACTGAACAGAATCATGTTGTCACAGACAATAATGTAGAACTGTGAGACTGAACAGAATCATGTTGTCACAGACAATAATGTACAACTGTGGGACTGAACAGAATCACGTTGTCACAGACAATAATGTAGAACTGTGAGACTGAACAGAATCACAATGTCACAGACAATAATGTACAATTGTGGGACTGAACAGAATCATGTTGTCACAGACAATAATGTACAACTGTGGGACTGAACAGAATCACGTTGTCACAGACAATAATGTACAACTGTGGGACTGAACAGAATCACATTGTCACAGACAATAATGTAGAACTGTGAGACTGAACAGAATCACACTGTCACAGATAATAATGTACAACTGTGGGACTGAACAGAATCATGTTGTCACAGATAATAATGTACAACTGTGAGACTGAACAGAATCATGTTGTCACAGACAATAATGTACAACTGTGGGACTGAACAGAATCATGTTGTCACAGACAATAATGTACAACTGTGAGACTGAACAGAATCATGTTGTCACAGACAATAATGTACAAATGTGAGACTGAACAGAATCATTTTGTCACAGACAATAATGTACAACTGTGGGACTGAACAGAATCATGTTGTCACAGACAATAATGTACAACTGTGAAACTGAACAGAATCACATTGTCACAGACAATAATGTAGAACTGTGGGACTGAACAGAATCACATTGTCACAGACAATAATGTACAACTGTGAGACTGAACAGAATCACATTGTCACATACAATAATGTAGAACTGTGAGACTGAACATAATCATGTTGTCACAGACACTAATGTACAACTGTGAGACTGAACAGAATCACATTGTCACAGACAATAATGTACAACTGTGAGACTAAACAGAATCACATTGTCACAGACAATAATGTACAACTGTGAGATTGAACAGAATCAAGTTGTCACAGACAATAATGTAGAACTGTGAGACTGAACAGAATCATGTTGTCACAGACAATAATGTAGAACTGTGAGACTGAACAGAATCATGTTGTCACAGACAATAATGTAGAACTGTGGGACTGAACAGAATCACATTGTCACAGACAATAATGTAGAACTGTGAGACTGAACAGAATCACATTGTCACAGACAATAATGTAGAACTGTGGGACTGATCAGAATCACATTGTCACAGACAATAATGTAGAACTGTTAAACTGAACAGAATCACATTGTCACAGACAATAATGTAGAACTGTGAGACTGAACAGAATCAAGTTGTCACAGACAATAATGTACAACTGTGGGACTGAACAGAATCATGTTGTCACAGACAATAATGTAGAACTGTGGGACTGAACAGAATCACATTGTCACAGACAATAATGTAGAACTGTGAGACTGAACAGAATCACATTGTCACAGACAATAATGTAGAACTGTGGGACTGATCAGAATCACATTGTCACAGACAATAATGTAGAACTGTTAAACTGAACAGAATCACATTGTCACAGACAATAATGTAGAACTGTGAGACTGAACAGAATCAAGTTGTCACAGACAATAATGTACAACTGTGGGACTGAACAGAATCACGTTGTCACAGACAATAATGTACAACTGTGGGACTGATCAGAATCACATTGTCACAGACAATAATGTAGAACTGTTAAACTGAACAGAATCACATTGTCACAGACAATAATGTAGAACTGTGAGACTGAACAGAATCAAGTTGTCACAGACAATAATGTACAACTGTGGGACTGAACAGAATCACGTTGTCACAGACAATAATGTACAACTGTGGGACTGAACAGAATCACATTGTCACAGACAATAATGTAGAACTGTGAGACTGAACAGAATCACACTGTCACAGATAATAATGTACAACTGTGGGACTGAACAGAATCATGTTGTCACAGATAATAATGTACAACTGTGAGACTGAACAGAATCATGTTGTGACAGACAATAATGTACAACTGTGGGACTGAACAGAATCATGTTGTCACAGACAATAATGTACAACTGTGAGACTGAACAGAATCATGTTGTCACAGACAATAATGTACAACTGTGAGACTGAACAGAATCATTTTGTCACAGACAATAATGTACAACTGTGGGACTGAACAGAATCATGTTGTCACAGACAATAATGTACAACTGTGAGACTGAACAGAATCACATTGTCACAGACAATAATGTAGAACTGTGGGACTGAACAGAATCACATTGTCACAGACAATAATGTACAAATGTGAGACTGAACAGAATCACATTGTCACATACAATAATGTAGAACTGTGAGACTGAACAGAATCATGTTGTCACAGACACTAATGTACAACTGTGGGACTGAACAGAATCACATTGTCACAGACAATAATGTACAACTGTGAGACTGAACAGAATCACATTGTCACAGACAATAATGTACAACTGTGAGACTGAACAGAATCAAGTTGTCACAGACAATAATGTAGAACTGTGAGACTGAACAGAATCATGTTGTCACAGACAATAATGTAGAACTGTGAGACTGAACAGAATCATGTTGTCACAGACAATAATGTAGAACTGTGGGACTGAACAGAATCACATTGTCACAGACAATAATGTAGAACTGTGAGACTGAACAGAATCACATTGTCACAGACAATAATGTAGAACTGTGGGACTGATCAGAATCACATTGTCACAGACAATAATGTAGAACTGTTAAACTGAACAGAATCACATTGTCACAGACAATAATGTAGAACTGTGAGACTGAACAGAATCAAGTTGTCACAGACAATAATGTAGAACTGTGAGACTGAACAGAATCATGTTGTCACAGACAATAATGTAGAACTGTGAGACTGAACAGAATCATGTTGTCACAGACAATAATGTACAACTGTGGGACTGAACAGAATCACATTGTCACAGACAATAATGTAGAACTTTGAGACTGAACAGAATCACATTGTCACATACAATAATGTAGAACTGTGGGACTGATCAGAATCACATTGTCACAGACAATAATGTAGAACTGTGAGACTGAACAGAATCACATTGTCACAGACAATAATGTACAACTGTGGGACTGAACAGAATCACGTTGTCACAGACAATAATGTACAACTGTGGGACTGAACAGAATCACATTGTCACAGACAATAATGTAGAACTGTGAGACTGAACAGAATCACATTGTCACAGACAATAATGCAGAACTGTGGGACTGATCAGAATCACATTGTCACAGACAATAATGTAGAACTGTGAGACTGAACAGAATCACATTGTCACAGACAATAATGTAGAACTGTGAGACTGAACAGAATCAAGTTGTCACAGACAATAATGTAGAACTGTGAGACTGAACAGAATCATGTTGTCACAGACAATAATGTAGAACTGTGAGACTGAACAGAATCATGTTGTCACAGACAATAATGTACAACTGTGGGACTGAACAGAATCACATTGTCACAGACAATAATGTAGAACTTTGAGACTGAACAGAATCACATTGTCACATACAATAATGTAGAACTGTGGGACTGATCAGAATCACATTGTCACAGACAATAATGTAGAACTGTGAGACTGAACAGAATCACGTTGTCACAGACAATAATGTAGAACTGTGAGACTGAACATAATCATGTTGTCACAGACAATAACGTAGAACTGTGAGACTGAACAGAATCATGTTGTCACAGACAATAATGTACAACTGTGGGACTGAACAGAATCACATTGTCACAGACAATAATGTAGAACTGTGAGACTGAACAGAATCACATTGTCACAGACAATAATGTAGAACTGTGGGACTGATCAGAATCACATTGTCACAGACAATAATGTAGAACTGTGAGACTGAACAGAATCACATTGTCACAGACAATAATGTACAACTGTGGGACTGAATATAATCACATTGTCACAGACAATAATGTAGAACTGTGAGACTGAACATAATCACATTGTCACAGATACCAATGTACAACTGTGGGTCTGAACAGAATCACGTTGTCACAGACACTAATGTAGAACTGTGAGACTGAACAGAATCACGTTGTCACAGACACTAATGTACAACTGTGGGACTGATCAGAATCATGTTGTCACAGACACTAATGTACAACTGTGAGACTGAACAGAATCACATTGTCACAGATACCAATGTACAACTGTGGGTCTGAACAGAATCACGTTGTCACAGACACTAATGTAGAACTGTGAGACTGAACAGAATCACGTTGTCACAGACACTAATGTATAACTGTGGGTCTGAACAGAATCACATTGTTGCAGACAACTGTAGGACTTAGATGGGTTTTGCTACCAAACTGGGATTTCAAGCAGGCTGCAGGATAAATACTCCAATTATAATGGACTTGACAAATAACCTTTTTACTCATCGTGTGAATGTAGACAGGTTGGTAGAGACATTGGACAACTACCACGCGTCAAGCACGTACACATGCATGCATGCACCAGCAGGGACGCAGAAATCTAAATATCAACATCTAGGCCATGGTAGCAAGGAGCTGATCAGATACGGAGGATTAACCTGGAAACAGATCTGTGACACAGTGAGTTTGTTGCGTCTCCTTTTGTCATCACAGAGGTCATGCCAAGGTCATCAGCGAGCTCAAGCAGACTTCCTGTCAGCTGAGCATAACACTCAGTGCTGGGTGAACAAACGGTAAACCATAGACTCGGCTCAAGATATCTGGTAAAAACTGAACTGAATCATATAAAGTCTGCAAAGTGGTTTGTTTACAATACATCTTTTCACAGAGCTCCACTGCAAAAATGTATTAGATACACCACTGATTATTAACATTGTTAATTTTGGTAATTTTTTTGCCTGAAAAATCACACCATAAAAAGAGTGATAAAAGATCTTTGTGAATAGCTTAATTGCATATCCCAGTATGATATAATTAAAACGTTGTCATTCTCCCAAACACCTGCCATATAGTATTCTCCCAAACACCTGCCACATAGTATTATTTTTATCAAGATAGCAATTTCATAAATGACTGCACTCTTTATTGAATTGTGTATAACTACAATTATAAAGTTTCTACATTTTCCACTTAGTTACATGAAATAATACTATTAAAATAGCAGATAATTTCAGTGTTGCCTTGAATAAATAAATACAGTAAAAAAATAACTGATCACAAATAAAAAAGAAGATTTTATTTATTTTATTTTACATCACTGAAGTTTTAACAAAGTATGGCAACAATGAGTGTTGTTAAAGATAGTCTTAAAAACACATGATCTCAGCCTACTCGAAAAACAACTTTCCTGTTCAGAAAGACATAGTTACCGTTGCATCTCTCTGTCCTGGAGATAGGGTTGGTCTTTGTCAACTGAAAGCTTGACTTGCTCCGAGAAACTCCTTCTGTCTGTCGTATCTTGGGTCCTGTCTTCACCAGTTCTCATGTCTTGGGTCCTGTCTTCGCCAGTTCTCATGTCTTGGGTCCTGTCTTCACCAGTTCTCATGTCTTGGGTCCTGTCTTCACCAGTTCTCATGTCTTGGGTCCTGTCTTCACCAGTTCTCATGTCTTGGGTCCTGTCTTCACCAGTTCTCATGTCTTCAGTCCTGTCTTCACCAGTTCTCATGTCTTCGGTCCTGTCTTCACCAGTTCTCAGTAACTTCTCAGCATCTAAACATTAAAGAACCAATGATTGTGTCACTGCCGACATTGTCTCTGTAGAATTGTAACAGTGTTTGTCTATCTCCAATACGAAGGATAGGCTAATGCAACTCTGAAATTAATGTGATATAATATATATATATTACGTATATATTACATAAATTTGTCATAAATCAATATTATTATAGATAATGTTTGTGAGTCACATAAGCTTGCTAAAAGTGATCTAACAGATTGTGTGAAGTATTATAATTTCCACATAAACTGAGTAACTTTTCAATATGAAATCTAGGGGTTAACAGCCATTATTTATATTACCCAGGTTATATAAATGTCAAAGGCCAAAATTTAATACATTTCAACATATTCACTGGCGCCACCTGGGGGACAGTAGGGAAATACCCCTTGTGGCCCAACAAAACAAGCATAAAGGAATTCCATGGAACATCAAAGCACAACACTGTAGCTGTAGTTATACATCGTATGATCTGAGAGTTGGATTGAAATGTGTCGTGTAAACACAACACTGTAGCTGTAGTTATACCTCGTATGATCTGAGAGTTGGATTGAAATGTGTCGTGTAAACACAACACTGTAGCTGTAGTTATACCTCGTATGATCCGAGAGTTGGACTGAAATGTGTCGTGTAAACACAGCACTGTAGCTGTAGTTATACCTCGTATGATCCGAGAGTTGGACTGAAATGTGTCGTGTAAACACAACACTGTAGCTGTAGTTATACCTCGTATGATCTGAGAGTTGGACTGAAATGTGTCGTGTAAACACAACACTGTAGCTGTAGTTATACCTCGTATGATCTGAGAGTTGGACTGAAATGTGTCGTGTAAACACAACACTGTAGCTGTAGTTATACCTCGTATGATCTGAGAGTTGGACTGAAATGTGTCGTGTAAACACACCACTGTAGCTGTAGTTATACCTCGTATGATCTGAGAGTTGGACTGAAATGTGTCGTGTAAACACAACACTGTAGCTGTAGTTATACCTCGTATGATCTGAGAGTTGGACTGAAATGTGTCGTGTAAACACAACACTGTAGCTGTAGTTATACCTCGTATGATCTGAGAGTTGGACTGAAATGTGTCGTGTAAACACAACACTGTAGCTGTAGTTATACCTCGTATGATCTGAGAGTTGGACTGAAATGTGTCGTGTAAACACAACACTGTAGCTGTAGTTATACCTCGTATGATCTGAGAGTTGGACTGAAATGTGTCGTGTAAACACAACACTGTAGCTGTAGTTATACCTCGTATGATCTGACAGTTGGACTGAAATGTGTTGTGTAAACACAACACTGTAGCTGTAGTTATACCTCGTATGATCTGGGAGTTGGACTGAAATGTGTTGTGTAAACACAACACTGTAGCTGTAGTTATACCTCGTATGATCTGGGAGTTGGACTGAAATGTTTTGTGTAAACACAACACTGTACCTGTAGTTATACCTCGTATGATCTGAGAGTTGGACTGAAATGTGTTGTGTAAACACAACACTGTAGCTGTAGTTATACCTCGTATGATCTGAGAGTTGGACTGAAATGTGTTGTGTAAACACAACACTGTAGCTGTAGTTATACCTCATATGATCTGAGAGTTGGACTGAAATGTGTTGTGTAAACACAACACTGTAGCTGTAGTTATACCTCGTATATGATCTGAGAGTTGGACTGAAATGTGCTGTGTAAACACAACACTGTAGCTGTAGTTATACCTCGTATGATCTGAGAGTTGGACTGAAATGTGTTGTGTAAACACAACACTGTAGCTGTAGTTATACCTCGTATGGACTGAAATGTGCTGTGTAAACACAACACTGTAGCTGTAGTTATACCTCGTATGATCTGAGAGTTGGACTGAAATGTGTCGTGTAAACACAACACTGTAGCTGTAGTTATACCTCGTATGATCTGAGAGTTGGACTGAAATGTGTCGTGTAAACTAGCCATGAAGGCACTAGTCTTGGCCGCCCAGTGTCGCTGGACCAGCGCTGTCTGTCGACTCTCTGATGTCTCCTTTGTCTCACTCGCTGCAACATACAACATTGACAGACATCTGACCAGGGCAGACATCTGACCAAGGCAGACATCTGACCAGGAGAGGCATTTGGCTAGGACAGATATCTGACCAGGGCAGACATCTGACCAGGGCAGACATCTGACCAGGGCAGACATCTGACCAGGGCAGACATCTGACCAAGGCAGACATCTGACCAGGGCAGACATCTGACCAGGGCAGACATCTGACCAAGGCAGACATCTGACCAGGGCAGACATCTGACCAGTAGAGGCATCTGGCTAGGACAGATATCTGACCAGGGCAGACATCTGACCCGGGCAGACATCTGACCAGGGCAGACATCTGACCAAGGCAGACATGTGACGAGGGCAGACATCTGACCAGGGCAGACATCTGACCAGGACAGACATCTGACCAGGACAGACATCTGACCAGGGCAGACATCTGACCAGGAGAGGCATCTGACCAGGGCAGGCTATACACAGATGAACAACTCTTGGTGAGCCAATGGCTTCTTTGTCCACTTGCCACCTGGGACTTGAGGCTTTGGACGACAGCCTTGTTAAATCTTGCTTAACATACATCAGTAAATCATAGTTGCATGCTTGTGTACACAAGTTTATTGTAGAAATATCTAGCTGTAATATACACAACACGGATTAATGACTGTATGTATGTGTACATACATATGGTTGTTGTATAAATATGTAGCTGTAACATACAAAACAGTTTCATGGTTATATGCTTGTGTATGTGTTTGCTGTAAAGGTATGTAGCTGCAACATACAAAACACATGTGCACGACTGTATGCTTGTGTACACGACTGTATGCCTGTCATACATATACATAAAACTGTTTTCGTATAAAACACAACAATATGCTATAAAATTACTACTTGATATTTTAACAATTCTATAATATAAAGCATACTGTAATTACCTGATGACTAAGGAATGTACACTTAAATATATATTACATATTAATTAATAGTGCCATCTAATTTAATACATTAAGTTTTAATGGAAGTTTAAATAAGTTTGTTACTTAATTATTATTTTGTGTGGCATACAATGTGTGGCATACAATGTGTAGCCACATGCATGCATAATGTCTAATTTATTATTATTATTTAACTAATTTAAATATATATATATATATATATATATATATATATATATATATATATATATATATATTAATATACTAATATGTCATGTTTTAATAAATTTATTATTATTTATTTCATTAATTTTATATTTATATATTACTATGCATAATTATACATGCACTATGTTTTAACTAATTTATTATCCATCTAATTTAATACATTCACTTTTAATTGAAGTTGAAATAAGTTTGTTACATAATGTCCCACATTATTTCATGTGGCATCATCATCTCAGCCATTGTCAGCCCACTGAGGGCGAAGGTCACCCCGAGCTGGTACCATTTACTTCTGTCCTGTGCCGTTCTCATCCATGTCATGCCAGCAAACTGTACAATTTCATGTCTCCATCTAGTTTTTTGTCGTCCCTGAATTCAAGAACCTGTCATTGGTCTCCATTCTGTTGTTATCTTTATCCACCTGTTGTCCTTAGTTCTGGCAAGGTGTCCCGCCCATCCCCATTTCTTGATTTTAACTAGTTTTATGATATCCTGGATTTTAGTTTGCTCTCTGATCCATAAGTTGTTGTTCTCATTTAACATTTCCTCTAGTTCTTTGTTTTGTTTGTCCTAAGAACAATATCATCAGCAAAGATGGCTCAGAAAGCCTCAGATGACCACTGTTTATGTTGATTCCCTTTCTATCCCAGTCTAACCTCCTGGAGATTCCTTCTAAGGCAGCATTAAACAATTTAGGTAAGGCCCCCGTCTTACCCCTCTATCTCTATTGGTCTTGTTGCTATCTTTGTGGAGTCTGATGGTTGATGTTCCCTGGTTATACATTGTGTTGATGATATTGATGTAGGATGAATGTACACCCTGGTTATACATTGTGTTGATGATATTGATGTAGGATGCATGTACACCCTGGTTATACATGTGTTGATGATACTGATGTAGGATGAATGTACACCCTGGTTATACATTGTGTTGATGATACTGATGTAGGATGAATGTACACCCTGGTTATACATGTGTTGATGATACTGATGTAGGATGAATGTACACCCTGGTTATACATGTGTTGATGATACTGATGTAGGATGAATGTACACCCTGGTTATACATTGTGTTGATGCTATTGATGTAGGATGAATGTACACCCTGGTTATACACTGTGTTGATGATATTGATGTAGGATGAATGTACACCTGGTTATACATTGTGTTGATGATATTGATGTAGGGTGAATATACACCCTGGTTATACACTGTGTTGATGATATTGATGTAGGATGAATGTACACCCTGGTTATACATTGTGTTGATGATATTGATGTAGGATGAATGTACACCTGGTTATACATTGTGTTGATGATATTGATGTAGGATGAATGTACACCCTGGTTATACATTGTGTTGATGATATTGATGTAGGATGAGTGTACACCCTGGTTATACATTGTGTTGACGATATTGATGTAGGATGAATATACACCCTAGTTATACATTGTGTTGATGATATTGATGTAGGATGAATGTACACCCTGGTTATACACTGTGTTGATGATATTGATGTAGGATGAATATACACCCTAGTTATACATTGTGTTGATGATATTGATGTAGGATGAATGTACACCTGGTCGACCAGAGCTTCTAGAACTGCTGGGATTTCAACGCTGTCAACGCTTTCTCATAATTGATGAAACCCAGACAATGGTTGCCTATATTCTCCATGTTTTTGGATGATCTGGTTTATTACATGTTGGTGGTCAATTGTTGAAGAACTAGTTTTGAATCCTGCTTGTTCTCTAGGTTGGTTGAAATTTAGGATACTGGTAATGCGATTTGTTAGTGAATAACTTCTACAGATTTGAGAGAAGGCTGATGGGTATGTAATTTTTCAGATGCTTAATACCTCCTTTCTTGTGTAGTAGTATGATGATGGCATTTTCCCAGCTTCCTGGGATCCTGTTTGATCTAATGCACTAGGTGAAGAGTTCAGCAAGCTGTTTGCATACTATGTCCCCCTTCTTTGAGGAACTCTGTTAGTACTTCATACTATGTCCCCCCTTCTTTGAGGAACTCTATTAGGACTTCATACTATGTCCCCCTTCTTTGAGGAACTCTATTAGTACTTCATACTATGCCCCCCTTCTTTGAGGAACTCTATTAGGACTTAATACTATGTCCCCCCTTCTTTGAGGAACTCTATTAGTACTTCATACTATGTCCCCCTTCTTTGAGGAACTCTATTAGGACTTCATACTATGTCCCCCCTTCTTTGAGGAACTCTATTAGGACTTCATACTATGTCCCCCCTTCTTTGAGGAACTCTATTAGGACTTCATACTATGTCCCCCCTTCTTTGAGGAACTCTATTTGGACTTCATACTATGTCCCCCCTTCTTTGAGGAACTCTATTAGGACTTCATACTATGTCCCACCTTCTTTGAGGAACTCTATTAGAACTTCATACTATGTCCCCCCCTTCTTTGAGGAACTCTATTTGGACTTCATACTATGTCCCCCCTTCTTTGAGGAACTCTATTAGGACTTCATACTATGTCCCCCCTTCTTTGAGGAACTCTATTTGGACTTCATACTATGCCCCCCTTCTTTGAGGAACTCTATAAGGACTTCATACTATGCCCCCCTTCTTTGAGGAACTCTATAAGGACTTCATACTATGCCCCCCCTTCTTTGAGGAACTCTATTAGGACTTCATACTATGCCCCCCCTTCTTTGAGGAACTCTATTAGGACTTCACTTTTAATGGAAGTTGTGTGGCATAAAATACATTTAAATTTAACTAATTTATTATCATTTACTTAATTAATTTTATTTTAGCACCTATGTATTTAAAGCACCTCTAAATGGACTGTTTTCAGATTTATGGCTTTATATAAATGTACTTATTATTATTATAACATTCTAAAATTATGTTTTAAGCTCTTGCAGCTCAGCTTTGTGCATAATTGTTTTTGTAAAAAGCACAACAATATTACAAATAGGAACCATGCATTATCATTATTACAAATAGGAACCATGCATTATCATTATTACAAATAGGAACCATGCATTATCATTATTACAAATAGGAACCATGCATTATCATTATTACAAATGCTGTAGGATTATTTAGACAGTTCCTTCCTGTTGTACAGACAGGCAGGTCGTTATACAAACACGCAAGCACACCACTTAATTTGTTTATCTTATGCACATTGTGTAATATGATCAGTCTATACTAACTTGAGTCAATGAAAACATCCAGGTCATATCTAGAGGATGGATCCAGGGCACACACATTAATACACCTTAGTAGGCTACAGGGAAACGATTAATTATGTAGCTCTATGGTTCAGTGGAAATTACAAATAGTTTCCCAGACAAAACAATGGGAATGCCCAGGGAATTACATTACAAGACCACCTAGTCACATGATCACAAATTATATGGTGTCCTATTTATGCCATTCCTACAACTTTCATTTGGAAACATAATCTGAATATTTCATATCATACATAGTTAATATTGAAGAACACAATCTATTTAAAAGTTGCAAATTGAAACCACATTAACCAGAAACAACAAATGGTAATAAAAATGTATGTTATTCAATCACAAATGTTGTGGACAAGAATATAAGCTTACAGTGTGTGACCAAGAACAAGGGTACAAACTTACAGTGTGTGACCAAGAACAAAGGTATAAACTTACAGTGTGTGACCAAGGACAAGAATACAAACTTACAGTGTGTGACCAAGGACAAGAGTATAAACTTACAGTGTGTGACCAAGGACAAGAGTACAAACTTACAGTGTGTGACCAAGGACAAGAGTATAAACTTACAGTGTGTGACCAAGGACAAGAGTACAAACTTACAGTGTGTGACCAAGGACAAGAGTACAAACTTACAGTGTGTGACCAAGGACAAGAGTACAAACTTACAGTGTGTGACCAAGGACAAGGGTATAAACTTACAGTGTGTGACCAAGGACAAGGGTACAAACTTACAGTGTGTGACCAAAGACAAGAGTACAAACTTACAGTGTGTGACATAGGACAACAGTATAAACTTAGTGTGTGACCAAGGACAAGAGTACAAACTTACAGTATGTGACCAAGACCAAGAGTACAAACTTACAGTGTGTGACCAAGGACAAGAGTACAAACTTACAGTGTGTGACCACGGACAAGGGTACAAACTTACAGTTTGTGACCAAGGACAAGACTACAAACTTAGTGTGTGACCAAGGACAAGAGTACAAACTTATAGTGTGCGACCAAGGACGAGAGTACAAACTTACAGTGTGTGACCAAGGACAACAGTATAAACTTAGTGTGTGACCAAGGACAAGAGTACAAACTTATAGTGTGTGACCAAGGACAAGGGTACAAACTTACAGTGTGTGACCAAAGACAAGAGTACAAACTTACAGTGTATGACATAGGACAACAGTATAAACTTAGTGTGTGACCAAGGACAAGAGTACAAACTTACAGTATGTGACCAAGACCAAGAGTACAAACTTACAGTGTGTGACCAAGGACAAGAGTACAAACTTACAGTGTGTGACCAAGGACAAGAGTACAAACTTACAGTGTGTGACCAAGGACAAGAGTACAAACTTAGTGTGTGACCAAGGACAAGAGTACAAACTTACAGTGTGTGACCAAGGACAAGAGTACAAACTTACAGTGTGTGACCAAGGACAACAGTATAAACTTAGTGTGTGACCAAGGACAAGAGTACAAACTTATAGTGTGTGACCAAGGACAAGAGTATAAACTTACAGTGTGTGACCAAGGACAACAGTATAAACTTAGTGTGCGACCAAGGACAAGAGTACAAACTTACAGTGTGTGACCAAGGACAACAGTATAAACTTAGTGTGCGACCAAGGACAAGAGTACAAACTTACAGTGTGTGACCAAGGACAACAGTATAAACTTAGTGTGCGACCAAGGACAAGAGTATAAACTTACAGTGTGCGACCAAGGACAAGAGTACAAACTTACAGTGTGTGACCAAGGACAACAGTATAAACTTAGTGTGTGACATTGATGTAGAATGAATGTACAAACTTATAGTGTGCGACCAAGGACAAGAGTACAAACTTACAGTGTATGACATAGGACAACAGTATAAACTTAGTGTGTGACCAAGGACAAGAGTACAAACTTATAGTGTGCGACCAAGGACAAGAGTATAAACTTAGTGTGTGACCAAGGACAACAGTACAAACTTATAGTGTGCGACCAAGGACAAGAGTACAAACTTACAGTGTATGACATAGGACAACAGTATAAACAGTATAAACTTAGTGTGTGACCAAGGACAAGAGTACAAACTTATAGTGTGCGACCAAGGACAAGAGTATAAACTTAGTGTGTGACCAAGGACAACAGTACAAACTTATAGTGTGCGACCAAGGACAAGAGTACAAGCTTACAGTGTGTGACATAGGACAACAGTATAAACTTAGTGTGTGACCAAGGACAAGAGTGCAAACTTATAGTGTCTGACCAAGGACAAGAGTACAAACTTACAGTGTGTGACATAGGACAACAGTATAAACTTAGTGTGTGACCAAGGACAAGAGTGCAAACTTATAGTGTGCGACCAAGGACAAGAGTACAAACTTACAGTGTGTGACCAAGGACAAGAGTACAAACTTACAGTTTGTGACCAATGACAAAAGTTCTGCTTTGATGCGTGTCATATCCTGTAGATGGCGCTGTATCACTGCAGACTTGTTTGTGTCGTGACACTGTCGTGCTGCGTGTAGTGTCTTATCACACAAAGCTTCAAACCGCTGCTGGAAACTGTTCTTATCTTCATCGTGAGAACCGTTGACTTTCTGTGTGAAGTCAGAGGTCAGTTCATCTGTAATGTCGTATGTTTGATGCACCTGAAATAACATAAGTTTAATTTTAACTACTGATTACTTTCAGATCTGTTAAGGGCCACCTGAAATATCAGTTCAGAGACACATGAAATATCAGTCCAGGCCTACCGGACATTTTGTTAAATATCGGGTCCAAGACTAATTATACACTCTCTTTATCAGTGAAACTGCTAACCTAGCATACATTTTTCACTGATGCATTTAGTGCAAAGAAATAATGAGAAGTGATGCTACAAAGTGTAACCTCCGAAGTAGGTAGGGTAAATATAATTTATAAAAGATCAGGTGTCCTGATCCTAACTCAGCCAAAACAGTTGGACACCCAACCTTCATTGCCCACTGTAACAACCCCAAACTGTGAGGGGTGTACAACTTCTCTGTTGTCTTTACCTTCACTGTCCACCCCCACTGTAACAACCCCAGACTGTGAGGGGTGTATTACTTCTCTGTTGTCTTTACCTTCACTGTCCACCCCTACTGTAACAACCCCAAACTGTGAGGGGTGTACAACTTCTCTGTTGTCTTTACCTTCACTGTCCACCCCCACTGTAACAACCCCAGACTGTGAGGGGTGTACAACTTCTCTGTTGTCTTTACCTTCACTGTCCACCCCCACTGTAACAACCCCAAACTGTGAGGGGTGTACAACTTCTCTGTTGTCTTTACCTTCACTGTCCACCCCCACTGTAACAACCCCAAACTGTGAGGGGCGTACAACTTCTCTGTTGTCTTTACCTTCACTGCCCACCCCCACTGTAACAACCCCAGACTGTGGGAGGCGTACAACTTCTCTGTTGTCTTTACCTTCACTGCCCACCCCCATTGTAACAACCCCAGACTGTGAGGGGCATACAACTTCTCTGTTGTCTTTACCTTCACTGCCAATCCCTACTGTAACAACCCCATACGGTGAGGGGTGTACAACTTCTCTGTTGTCTTTACCTTCACTGTCCACCTCCACTGTAACAACCCCAAACTGTGAGGGGCGTACAACTTCTATGTTGTCTTTACCTTCACTGTCCACCCCCACTGTAACAACCCCAAACTGTAAGGGGTGTATTACTTCCTGTTGTCTTTACCTTCACTGCCCACTCCCACTGTAACAACCCCAGACTGTGAGGGGCGTACAACTTCTCTGTTGCCTTGTAGGGGGCGCTGATGTGTGTCATCAGTTCAACACAGTCAGACATCTGGACAATGAGGTCATCCAACTGGTCAAGCAGAAGGGTCAACTCTGAGACCGTCTCTGGGGACACGTGGCTGTGGACAGAAAAGAAAATACAGTTAATACTACTAGGGAACATCTCACAGTTGCTTGTCACCTTCAAATGTGTTTACATCAGGCAGAGAACATCTCAAAGCTGCTTATGACAGATGCCATACCCACATGATTCATCCATGATGATCTTATGACAGATGCCATCCCCACATAATTCATCCATGACAATCTTATGACAGATGCCATCCCCACATGATTCATCCATGACGATCTTATGACAGACGCCATCCCCACATGATTCATCCATGACGATCTTATGACAGACGCCATCCCCACATGATTCATCCATGATGATCTTATGACAGATGCCATCCCCACATGATTCATCCATGACGATCTTATGACAGATGCCATCCCCACATGATTCATCCATGACGACCTTATGACAGACGCCATCCCCACACGATTCATCCATGACGATCTTATGACAGACGCCATCCCCACATGATTCATCCATGACGATCTTATGACAGACACCATCCCCAAATGATTCATCCATGACAATCTTATGACAGATGCCATCCCCACATGATTCATCCATGATGATCTTCAGGAAAGATCTAATTGGTGTGACCAAAACAGAATGGTCATCAATGTGACACAACTGGTCCCAATGAATGGCTCAAGGGAAATAAGCTGCAAGTGGCAGAGAGTGAAAAACTACTCAGGCTCAAAATAGACCATTTCCTCCCATCAAAGCCACACGTGCAAAATATACACCGCACGACTGCTGGCTACCTTGCACTTCTCTGCCAAATAAAAAAATACGTCCCATTTCAAACATGGACAACATTTTATAACTGCTGTATTCTACCACACATGGATTACTGCAGCACAATCTGGGGCAGTGCACCGTCATCAGAGCATATCCTCAAACTACAGAAACGTGCGGCCAGAATCACCACAGACTCTGAATACAGAGCAGAACATGCCCCACTCTTGAAGCAGCTACATTGGCCGCCATTACCAGAGAGTGCCCCACTCTTGAGGCAGCTACATTGGCCGCCATTACCAGAGAGTGCCCCACTCTTGAGGCAGCTACATTGGCCGCCATTACCAGAGAGTGCCCCACTCTTGAGGCAGCTACATTGGCCGCCATTACCAGAGAGTGCCCCACTCTTGAGGCAGCTACATTGGCCGCCATTACCAGAGAGTGCCCCACTCTTGAGGCAGCTACACTGGCCGCCATTACCAGAGAGTGCCCCACTCTTGAGGCAGCTACACTGGCCGCCATTACCAGAGAGTGCCCCACTCTTGAGGCAGCTACACTGGCCGCCATTACCAGAGAGTGCCCCACTCTTGAGGCAGCTACACTGGCCGCCATTACCAGAGAGTGCCCCACTCTTGAGGCAGCTACACTGGCCGCCATTACCAGAGAGTGCCCCACTCTTGAGGCAGCTACACTGGCCGCCATTACCAGAGAGTGCCCCACTCTTGAGGCAGCTACACTGGCCGCCATTACCAGAGAGTGCCCCACTCTTGAGGCAGCTACACTGGCCGCCATTACCAGAGAGTGCCCCACTCTTGAGGCAGCTACACTGGCCGCCATTACCAGAGAGTGCCCCACTCTTGAGGCAGCTACACTGGCCGCCATTACCAGAGAGTGCCCCACTCTTGAGGCAGCTACACTGGCCGCCATTACCAGAGAGTGCCCCACTCTTGAGGCAGCTACACTGGCCGCCATTACCAGAGAGTGCCCCACTCTTGAGGCAGCTACACTGGCCGCCATTACCAGAGAGTGCCCCACTCTTGAGGCAGCTACACTGGCCGCCATTACCAGAGAGTGCCCCACTCTTGAGGCAGCTACACTGGCCGCCATTACCAGAGAGTGCCCCACTCTTGAGGCAGCTACACTGGCCGCCATTACCAGAGAGTGCCCCACTCTTGAGGCAGCTACACTGGCCGCCATTACCAGAGAGTGCCCCACTCTTGAGGCAGCTACACTGGCCGCCATTACCAGAGAGTGCCCCACTCTTGAGGCAGCTACACTGGCCGCCATTACCAGAGAGTGCCCCACTCTTGAGGCAGCTACACTGGCCGCCATTACCAGAGAGTGCCACACTCTTGAGGCAGCTACACTGGCCGCCATTACCAGAGAGTGCCACACTCTTGAAGCAGCTACACTGGCCGCCATTACCAGAGAGTGCCCCACTCTTGAAGCAGCTACACTGGCCGCCATTACCAGAGAGTTCCCCACTCTTGAAGCAACTACATTGGCCGCCATTACCAGAGCATGTAAAGTACAGACAAACACAAGTGGTTTACAAGTCAGTAAAAGGACTCGCCCCACAATACATGTGTGAGATGTTTCAGCCAGTCTCAAGTCTCTAATTGAAGCACTCGATCTCACACAAAAGGAGACCTGTTTGTACCACAAGCATGAACTCAAATATTCAAAACTTCAATAGCCATCATTGGTCCGAAAATATAGAACAATCTTAACCCAACACTAAGACAATCTTAACCCAACACTAAGACAATGCGATTCTGTGCATGCTTTTAAAAGAGCATATTTGAACAATATCTTTGGTTGAAGGTATAACAGTGACTCTTAACACCGTGAACATCTTAGCTGGATTTTTAAGTAACTCATAGCTTTTTTTTTAAATCACACACTTTTTACATTCTACTCAACTTATCTTATTTTTATATTTTAAATGAATATTTACTCAATTTTACACTTTACTAGTTCACAACATTATTTAGTCTTAGGCTGTACACTATTTATATGTATTTATACAGTAGTTATCTATTTTAAAATCACGACCCTTAGGAAGATAAAATGTATATTTTATAAGGTTTATCTTGAATAAATGTTTTTATTATTGTAATAAAAAACTGCCGATAGACCACACACCTCTCTAGAACTGAACTGACGAGTTCTTTTACTCGGATGGTTGCCCGCGTAATGTCATTGAGTTCTCGCTGCAATGCGCTGGGCTCAGTGCTGCTCCCTGGTGGTGGTCTGACATTGAGCTTGATGCAAGCGTCATGACAAAGTCTGTTGATGTGGCCTGTGAGACAGAAGATGGCTGCGGCCCACTCTCGAGACGTCAACTCAAGCTGGGCAATCTCCTTCACTGCATCTGGTTAGTAGGCAAATCTCTTATTACATATGAATGATACTAAATGTCTTTCACGTGGTTAATTGCTACTGATAACGCACTATGTATGGTGACATACGCTGTCCTGATACCAGCATTACTATTTGATTGCAACAAATGTGTTGAAATGTTACGTATGAACCCACATAAAAAATACCTTATCGAACGATAATTTGTCTTATGTACTCGTTGCTTTAGATTGTTGTATTGGGCTCACAACCTCACTCAATACAATGTTAATGGGTCTTATGTACTCGTTGCTTTAGATTGTTGTAATGGGCTCACAACCTCACTCAATACAACGTTAATGGGTCTTATGTACTCGTTGCTTTAGATTGTTGTACTGGGCTCACAAACTCACTCAATACAACGTTAATGGGTCTTATGTACTCATTGCTTTAGATTGTTGTATTGGGCTCACAAACTCACTCAATACAACGTTAATGGGTCTTATGTACTCGTTGCTTTAGATTGTTGTACTGGGCTCACAAACTCACTCAATACAACGTTAATGGGTCTTATGTACTCGTTGCTTTAGATTGTTGTATTGGGCTCACAAACTCACTCAATACAACGTTAATGGGTCTTATGTACTCGCTGCTTTAGATTGTTGTAATGGGCTCACAAACTCACTCAATACAACGTTAATGGGTCTTATGTACTCGTTGCTTTAGATTGTTGTATTGGGCTCACAAACTCACTCAATACAACGTTAATGGGTCTTATGTACTCGCTGCTTTAGATTGTTGTACTGGGCTCACAAACTCACTCAATACAACGTTAATGGGTCTTATGTACTCGTTGCTTTAGATTGTTGTAATGGGCTCACAAACTCACTCAATACAACGTTAATGGGTCTTATGTACTCATTGCTTTAGATTGTTGTATTGGGCTCACAAACTCACTCAATACAACGTTAATGGGTCTTATGTACTCGTTGCTTTAGATTGTTGTACTGGGCTCACAAACTCACTCAATACAACGTTAATGGGTCTTATGTACTCGTTGCTTTAGATTGTTGTACTGGGCTCACAAACTCACTCAATACAACATTGTGGTGCATAAACCCAGCACAGTTGAATAAATGTATAACAGAGCGAATAAGTCTTCTGGGGGGTGCATAATTAATTAATGTCACAATGGTAAATAATAGTTATTGTTTATCAAGATAGTTTAAAAATTCTGAAATATTTAGGAAAAATTTACATATTGAATTGAAAAACACCTTGAACACGTAATGGTATACATAATCTTCTTTTTATAAAACACTGTAGGGGTTGTACTCAAACAATGAACTATTGCAGTTGACTATTTATGAAGCATGTAGCTGATTTATGTTTAAATATTGCAATTGTAATTGATATTTTGAAATGTCTTTGTAATTATTATTTTTAAATGCTGTAATTGACCAATGTAACCCAGGACAGTGTCTGTTGTAACGGTCTCGGCACTTACTGGTATCAACCAACATGTCAGCGACAGTCAGAAACATCGATGTGAGTTCATCAAAGCGAGTAACTTGTGTCGCTAGATGGCGCTGCTGCTGGGCGAGGTTAGTGCTGTCACTTGTGCGTACATGTCTCTCTCTGGCAGCGCTACAAGTGAGCGTACTCTGAAGTAGTAGGACGGTCGTGGAGACAAGTCTGTGAAGGAATCTGTTGTCTTCCTCTATTACCTCCGTCTAGCAAGAAACAGTGGCAATGTGTGTCAGACAAGGACTGTGTAAATAATCATGGATTCTTCCTCTATTACATATTACGGTGGATCACAACATGTATACGAGTGTAGAATATGGGGCAGTCTGCAGATAAGTAGCCATTACCGGCTCCTGACTGGACACTTGGAGCACCCCCTTGATTGGACACTTGGAGTGCCTCCTTGATTGGACACTTGGAGCGTCCCTTGATTGGACACTTGGAGTGCCTCCTTGATTGGACACTTGGAGTGCCCCCTTGATTGGACACTTGGAGCGCCCCCTTGATTGGACACTTGGAGCACCCCCTTGATTGGACACTTGGAGCGCCCCCTTGATTGGACACTTGGAGCGTCCCCTTGATTGGACACTTGGAGTGCCCCCTTGATTGGACACTTGGAGTGCCCCCTTGATTGGACACTTGGAGCGCCCCCTTGATTGGACACTTGGAGTGCCCCCTTGATTGGACACTTGGAGTGCCCCCTTGATTGGACACTTGGAGCACCCCCTTAGCTGGACTATGTAATGCACTGTATGTTGCAATAAAGGTGGAATTAGACTCCTGTTTCTCTGTCTAAGCAGCTGCAGCCTATCATTAAATTTTTACAATATTGTACCATCGTACACTATTATATACAACTGCTATAGAAATACAATTGAATTCTTAAATCTTACTACATCATAAATCAGTTTTCCTCTGAATAGCATTCTTAATAAATAATTTGATTAATCATATGTGTGATAAGTCTTGCTCAAGGATACACTTTACCTTTGATGTGAGGAGTCTTGATCTAGAAGAAAGTTTAAATGTCATGTGAGGAGTCTTGCTCTTGGAAGAAAGTTGACATTTGATGTGAGGAGTTTTGCTCTTGAAGAAATTTACCTGTCACATGGGGAGTCTTGCTCTAGAAGAAAGTCTACCTGTGTAGTGAGGAGTCGTGTGTTCATTGTCTTTACAGCGTCCACAACTCTGTCTACTTCACTCCTCCAGCTAGTCAGTTGACAGTCCAGCAGTGTCTCCAGTTGTGTCACCTGTCAGACGACACGTCACTTGACAATGATGATACTCTCTCAGTGACACAATACAATGGGCGAGTAGTTGTTTCTAGGAATTCTCATTTGTATAACTCTATCTGATGCTACTGCCCCCCCAATATCACTTTTCTGATGCTACTGCCCACCAATACCACTCTTTTTGATGCTACTGCCCCCCATGTCACTCTTTCTGATGTTACTGGTTTTTGTAAAGTAATTCGTTGAATGCTCTATAAATAACAATCGTGTCCAAAACTTATTGTGTGCAAATGGATGCAACAAATAGAAAACTTCCACCACCTTCTTTGCCCATGACTCCGCTGTGACATGCAGTGGCTCCACCTGGCTGACATCATGCTGTACTACGCTTGCGGCACTGTGAAGCAGCTGTGGCGCCAGACGCATCACTTCCGACGTCAGACAGCGCAGAGTACTGCAAAAAAACTCAGGCAATAGATACATTAGACCAGGAAACATATGTTAGAGGTGTCATACAACACCTAAGTTGGACCTGGAAACATGTTAGAGGTGTCATACAACACCTAAGTTGGACCTGGAAACATATGCTAGAGGTGTCATACAACACCTAAGTTGGACCTGGAAACATAGGTTAGAGGTGTCATACAACAACTAAAGTGGACTTGTTGTACACAAAGTATGGTTGACTAAGTTAAGTAACCAGAATAACATTAGTTTTAAAAACTCACAATGATCTTATTGACATTCAAATATCAATTTTCAAAAGAATTCTACCCACCCAGGCTGTAGTATCCACCCACCTCTGTCTGTGTGCAGGAGAAGCCCACACAAGGCTGTTGTATCCACCCACCTCTGTATGTGTACAGGAGAAGCCCACACAAGGCTGTTGTATCTACCAACCTGACTGTGAGCAGGAGAAGCCCACACAACACTGTTGTATCCACTGACCTCTGTATGTGTGCAGGAGAACCCACACAAGGCTGTAGTATCCACCCACCTCTGTCTGTGTGCAGGATAAGCCCACACAAGGCTGTTGTATCTACCAACCTGACTGTGAACAGGAAAAGCCCACATAATGCTGTTGTATCCACCGACCTCTGAATCATGGGTATATCTGAATCATGGGCCAACATAGATATAACAGATGCTGAATTAGGACTGACAGGATATGTAATGTTTAGGAAAGATCGAATAGGAAGAAGGGGCGGGGGAGTTATTTTATATGTTAAAGAATCTATTCAGGCTTATGAAATAAAACTAGAAAGGGAAGCAGATTGCGATGAAACTGTTTGGTGCAAAATTGTTTCAGGAAATTAAAAATTAACTATTGGATTAGTTACCAAAGTCCAAACATAAACACAGAGGACAATACAAAAATAAAAAACGCTATAAAGGAAGTTAGTAAAGGGGAATGTATCATAATGGGAGATTTTAACCATGTACACATACAATGGAATTCTCTAGAGAGCACAGGGATTGAGGACCAACAATTTCTATTTTTAATCCAGGATAGCTTTCTTACTCAGCACGTACTAGAACCAACCAGGGGATAAAATGTATTAGATATAGTTTTGTCATCACAAAAAAAATTAGTCGACAATGTAAAAATATTTGAACCATTGGGTAATAGTGACCATAATCAAATACATTTTGGCATCAATGTAAAATCAGAAAGTAAAAACGTACAAGAGAAACTTCCACAAAGGTACCTACAAAGATATGAGAAAATACTTAGCAAAGCTAGATTGGAATAACATGCTGATGAATAAGACTGCAATTGAATGTTGGAATATTCTAAAATATGAAATCATCGATAAATTTGTTCCCTTCCAAAAACAAGGAAAACGGTGTAGAAAGAAACACTTGTCAAAAGAGGCTATTAGAAAAATAATGCTAAAACAAACTATGTGGAGGGTTTATAGGCGAACCAGAAAGGACGAACACTATGCAAAATACAAAGAGGCACTTAATGCAGCTACAACTGAAATCAGACAATCTAAAAGAAGCTATGAGCAAAAACTGGCATGTAACATAAAAAATTACAGCAAGAGTTTTTATGCATATGTCAGGAGTAAACAAAACGTACAAGACAAGGTTGGACCTCAAGAAGACAGTGCTGGAAATATAATATCACAGGGGTTTTTAATGGCGGAAGACCTAAATGGTTACTTCAGTTCAGTGTTTACCAAAGAACATATTAGTTCATTACCAGTTGCTGATGCTAAATTTCAGGGGGCTAAATCTGACTATTTAGGTCCGTTAGTTGTAACTCCAGAATTGGTAGCTAAGAAAATAAAGGCAATGAAGGATAACAAATCACCGGGAGTGGATAGGATTCCTCCAAAATTATTAATGGAAACAGTAGAACAAATCAGTATACCACTTGCAAGAGTATTCAACTTGTCATTAAAAGAGGGAGTTGTTCCGTTTGAATGGAAAGAAGCAAACATCATTCCATTATTTAAAAAGGGTTCGAGAAATAAGTCAGAGAATTACAGACCAGTGAGTTTAACGTCAGTGATTTGTAAATTATTAGAAAGGTTAATTAAAGACCATGTGGTGGACTGTGCAGGAGAAGCCCACACAAGGCTGTTGTATCTACCCACCTCTGTCTTTGTGCAGGAGAAGCCCACACAAGGCTGTTGTATCTACCCACCTCTGTCTTTGTGCAGGAGAAGCCCCCACAAGGCTGTTGTATCTACCAACCTCTGTCTGTGTGCATGAGAAGCCCACACAAGGCTGTTGTATCTACCCACCTCTGTCTATGTGCAGGAGAAGCCCCCACAAGGCTGTAGTATCCACCCACTTCTGTCTGTGTGCAGGAGAAACCCCCACAAGGCTGTTATATCTATCCACCTCTGTCTGTGTGCAGGAGAAACCCCCACAAGGCTGTTGTATCTACCAACCTCTGTCTGTGTGCATGAGAAGCCCACACAAGGCTGTTGTATCCACCCACCTCTGTCTGTGTGCAGGAGAAACCCCCACAAGGCTGTTGTATCTACCCACCTCTGTCTGTGTGCAGAAGAAACCCCCACAAGGCTGTTGTATCTACCAACCTCTGTCTGTGCATGTCACAGAGTATCTCAGCCACACTGGCGGCTGTCTGTGTGAGGTGATTCGTCATTGTTAGGACGTCCGTACAAAGTAGATCAACAGTTTGCTGTTCCCCTCCGACTGCTGATGTTGTCAGCCGACTCATAAACCGAGTCAACTTGTCACTGGTGAACTCTGAAAGAAATACTTAAAGGTCATTCTGGGTCAAATCAACCAATTTTCAGGAAATTTCAAAAGTTGGTGTCTCAGAATTTGCTTAAATTTTAACCAATGAATAAGTAGCTATACCTGAGCACTTCTGTAAAAGAACTAAGCATTTACTTGCAAATTATAAACTTCTTAAGTTTAACAAGATTTAACAAGATTTGCCATCCAAGCCAAAGGCCCAGATGGCAAGTGGACAAGGAAGCCATTGGCTTATCGAGAGTCCAACAATGTTCACCTACTTATAACCCGCCCTCCTGATATATGTGTCAACCTTGTTTTTAAACATATTCACGCTGCTAGCAGTTACACAATCTGTAGACAGTTTGTTCCATTCATTTATTGTCCTCTGTGAGAACAAGTGCTTCCTGATGTCCAATCTACATTGATCCTTTACTAATTTTACCTCATGTCCTCTAGTTCTGCTATCCTTCTTGAGTGAGAAAAACATATTTCTATCAATATTTTCATACCCATTCAATATCTTAAAAACTTCAATCTGATCTCCTCTTAACCTCCTTGTCTCTAGAGTTGTTAAACCACATTCTTTCAGGCGTTCTTCATAACTAAGGTCTCTAAGTTCTGGAATCATTTTAGTTGCTCTCCTTTGTATGCGTTCAAGCGTATCTATATCCTTCTTACGATATGGTCTCCATGCTTGTATACAGTATTCTAAATGAGGTCTAACTATTGCTTTATAAAGAGGTATAATTAACTTTTTTCCCTTGTATGTTATGTTTCTTCTAATCAATCCAAGAATTTGATTACCCTTTGAAGCTGCAATACCACACTGCTCTGAAACTTTCATATCAGCGCTTATTGTAACTCCTAAGTCCTTTTCTTTTACAGTAGTACCAAGAACAGTAGTTCCCATTTTATAGTTTACATTCAAGTTCCCATGTCCTGTATGTAGGCATTTACATTTCCCAAAATTGAACAGCATCTGCCATTTCTCAGACCATTTCACTAATCTGTCTAGATCATTTTGTAAATGTTGTTTATCACCATCAGTATTAACCTTTCTAAACAGTTTTGTGTCATCCGCAAATTTCAGTATGTTACTTGTTATACTGTCGTCCAAGTCATTGATATAAATTAAGAATAATATAGGTCCTAATACTGATCCTTGAGGTACCCCACTCAAAACCGATTTCCAATTTGAAACTTCTCCATCTACTACAACTCGTTGTCTTCTGTCAGTCAGCCATTGTTCTATCCAGTCAGTTATGCTATCCCCGATACCATGGGCTTTTAATTTAAGTAGTAATCTTTGATGTGGCACTTTGTCAAAAGCTTTCTGAAAATCTAAGTAGATAATATCTACTGGCGATCCCACGTCTATCCACTTAGTGATTTCTTCCAAAAAACATAACATATTTGTTAAGCATGACCTCACTTTAAGGAATCCATGTTGAGATGAATTTAATAATTTATGCTTAATGAGGAAGTCCACCATATGGTCTTTAATTAACCTTTCTAATAATTTACAAATCACTGACGTTAAACTCACTGGTCTGTAATTCTCTGACTTATTTCTCGAACCCTTTTTAAATAATGGTATGATGTTTGCTTCTTTCCATTCAGACGGAACAACTCCCTCTTTTAATGACAAGTTGAATACTCTTGCAAGTGGTATACTGATTTGATCTACTGTTTCCATTAGTAATTTTGGAGGAATCCCATCCACTCCCGGTGATTTGTTATCCTTCATTGCCTTTATTTTCCTAGCTACCAATTCTGGAGTTACAACTAACGGTCCTAAATAGTCAGATTTAGCCCCCTGAAATTTAGCATCAGCAACTGGTAATGAACTAATATCTTCTTTTGTAAACACTGAACTTAAGTAACCATTTAGGTCTTTCGCCATTAAAAACCCCTGTGATATTATATTTCCAGCACTGTCTTCTAGAGGTCCAACCATGTCTTGTACGTTTTGTTTACTCCTGACATATGCATAAAAACTCTTGCTGTCAGTTTTTATGTTACATGCCAGTTTTTGCTCATAGCTTCTTTTAGATTGTCTGATTTCAGTTGTAGCTGCATTAAGTGCCTCTTTGTATTTTGCATAGTCTTCTTCCTTTCTGGTACGCCTATAAACCCTCCACATAGTTTGTTTTAGCATTATTTTTCTAATTGCCTCTTTTGACAAGTGTTTCTTTCTACACCGTTTTCCTTGTTTTCGGAAGGGAACAAATTTATCAATGATACTCTCAATTTCATATTTTAGAATATTCCAACATTCAATTGCAGTCTTATTCATCAGCATGTTATTCCAATCTAGCTGTGCTAAGTATTTTCTCATATCTTTGTAGTTACCTTTGTGGAAGTTTCTCTTGTACGTTTTCTTATTTTTACTTTCTGATTTTACAAATCCAACTTCCTCTTCCCTACACAGCCTCTGGACTAACATGTTAATTGCCATCCCCCGACAATTTCGATATTTATGACCCCTCCTGCCCATTACAGGTAAAATCCCTGACAGTATTACCTGCTCAACCCGCGTCTGTTTTAGTGTTCTGACCAACTGCCTATATTTCCTAACTATGGCAGTTGTACCCTCCCTCTCTACGTTATTTGTCCCTACATGTACTAAAACAGATCCACCCTTGCCCGAACCTACGATATTTTCTACCCTCTCAGTTATCGCCTCTATTTTGGCCCCAGGCAAGCAGACCACAGAAGTTAGATGCTGTGGGAAGAGAACAGACCTGGGAGAGAGGAGCTCCCAGTCACACCTGGGAGGGAGGAGCTCCCAGTCACTGCCCCCAACCTCGTCTCTCTTTCAACTTCTTCCATTTCTTTCCTCTCTTCCTTCACTCTAATCAACTGGGAAGGAAGATGCTCCTTGAAATGTCCTCCCATCACATCCTCCTCTTCCTCACTCACATCCCAATCTGTCCCCGAACAGAATCACATGATCAGTGAGTGCTAGAAGTGATACTGGTGGACACTGAGTAAGACACAAGAGATATATAGATATATAAATATATACATGATTTAGTACGATTTACTCTGTGTCTACATTGTCACAATGGTTCAACACAGACATATAAATATATACATGATTTAGTATGACTTAATCTCTGTCTACATTGTCACAATGGTTCAACATAGACATATAAATATATACATGATTTAGTATGACTTACTCTCTGTCTACATTGTCACAATGGTTCAACATAGACATATAAATATATCCATGATTTAGTATGACTTACTCTCTGTCTACATTCACACAATGGTTCAACATAGACATATAAATATATACAGAATTTAGTATGACTTACTCTCTGTCTACATTGTCACAATGGTTCAACATAGACATATAAATATATCCATGATTTAGTATGACTTACTCTCTGTCTACATTCACACAATGGTTCAACATAGACATATAAATATATACATGATTTAGTATGACTTACTCTCTGCCTACATTCACACAATGGTTCAACATAGACATATAAATATATACATGATTTAGTATGACTTACTCTCTGTCTACATTCACACAATTGTTCAACATAGACATATAAATATATACATGATTTAGTATGACTTACTCTCTGTCTACATTCACACAATGGTTCAACATAGACATATAAATATATACATGATTTAGTATGACTTACTCTCTGTCTACATTGTCACAATGGTTCAACATAGACATATAAATATATACAGGATTTAGTATGACTTACTCTCTGTCTACATTGTTACAATGGTTCAACATAGACATATAAATATATCCATGATTTAGTATGACTTACTCTCTGTCTACATTCACACAATGGTTCAACATAGACATATAAATATATACATGATTTAGTATGACTTACTCTCTGCCTACATTCACACAATGGTTCAACATAGACATATAAATATATACATGATTTAGTATGACTTACTCTCTGTCTACATTCACACAATTGTTCAACATAGACATATAAATATATACATGATTTAGTATGACTTACTCTCTGTCTACATTCACACAATGGTTCAACATAGACATATAAATATATACATGATTTAGTATGACTTACTCTCTGTCTACATTCACACAATTGTTCAACATAGACATATAAATATATACATGATTTAGTATGAGTTACTCTCTGTCTACATTCACACAATTGTTCAACATGTCACAGTAAGACTTACTTTGTGAGTAGAGCATACACACCTAGACAAGGGAGATGACCAAGGTGCTGGTCATTGTGGTCAATCTGTTTGACCAGTGTCTTCCTGACACGGGCCACACATGACAATAGCTGCTCACAAGGTTCATACAACACCTCCCGACAGTCAGCAGTGTCACCGACAGTGTCACTAATTGTCACCACTGTTGACACAGACTTCACATTGACGATGGCTGAAACAAACATCTGCCATGAGATCTATGACAAACAAAACATTGAAACCCTGGGATAAGTTCGTCCACAATTTCATTTTATTGCTCGTCTTGTTTCTGATTCATTTTGTAAAACAATTAATCTACCCAGCATGCACTAGGACAAACTATTAAATAATTTTTAACCAAAAAAAGGCAAAAGTGGCCCGGCTCTCTGTACTATAGCATAAGGTTAGTCAAACTTTCACTAGTTACCAGATCTAATGATCAAACTTTTTCTTTCGATGATTTTACCAAAAGTCTGCACTGTTTTATTAAACTGACTATGCACATTATTTACTATTCAAACACTACACAGTCAAATATTAACAAACCTACTTTGTGATGGACTAAATCATTTGAAAAGGGAGTTTTAACATGGACACAGTAATTGAATACAATATAATATACAACATTTCTAAAGGTCCTGTATCCTCTGGAACTAGGTGCATCAATATAAAGGATTCAGCAAAATCAACAATCTGTCATCAACTGCCAAGTCGTTGGTTAGGGACACTATGTCGCCATGGACGGAATGCTCATTTAAACTCATTAGACTTCCTGCTAACTGAATACTAAGAGGGAGTGAACTCCATTGAGTTGATGAGGCAACCTGCTGCCAAGGTTTGTGTTAACTGAATACTAAGAGTGAGTGAACTCCATTGAGTTGGTGAGGCAACCTGCTGTCAAGGTTTGTGTTAACTGAATACTAAGAGGGTGTGAACTCCATTGAGTTGGTGAGGTAACCTGCTGTCAAGGTTTGTGCTAACTGAATACTAAGAGGGAGTGAACTCCATTGAGTTGGTGAGGCAACCTGCTGCCAAGGTTTGTGTTAACTGAATACTAAGAGGGAGTGAACTCCATTGAGTTGGTGAGGCAACCTGCTGCCAAGGTTTGTGTTAACTGAATACTAAGAGGGAGTGAACTCCATTGAGTTGGTGAGGCAACCTGCTGCCAAGGTTTGTGTTAACTGAATACTAAGAGGGAGTGAACTCCATTGAGTTGGTGAGGCAACCTGCTGTCAAGGTTTGTGCTAACTGAATACTAAGAGGGAGTGAACTCCATTGAGTTGGTGAGGCAACCTGCTGCCAAGGTTTGTGCTAACTGAATACTAAGAGGAAGTGAACTCCATTGAGTTGGTGAGGCAACCTGCTGCCAAGGTTTGTGCTAACTGAATACTAAGAGGAAGTGAACTCCATTGAGTTGGTGAGGCAACCTGCTGTCAAGGTTTGTGTTAATTGAATACTAAGAGGGAGTGAACTCCATTGAGTTGGTGAGGCAACCTGCTGCCAAGGTTTGTGTTAACTGAATACTAAGAGGGAGTGAACTCCATTGAGTTGGTGAGCCAACCTTCTGTCAAGGTTTGTGTTAACTGAATACTAAGAGGGAGTGAACTCCATTGAGTTGGTGAGGCAACCTGCTGCCAAGGTTTGTGCTAACTGAATACTAAGAGGAAGTGAACTCCATTGAGTTGGTGAGGCAACCTGCTGCCAAGGTTTGTGTTAATTGAATACTAAGAGGGAGTGAATCCATTGAGTTGGTGAGGCAACCTGCTGCCAAGGTTTGTGTTAACTGAATACTAAGAGGGAGTGAACTCCATTGAGTTGGTGAGCCAACCTTCTGTTAAGGTTTGTGTTAACTGAATACTAAGAGAGAGTGAACTCCATTGAGTTGGTGAGGCAACCTGCTGCCAAGGTTTGTGTTAACTGAATACTAAGAGTGAGTGAACTCCATTGAGTTGGTGAGGCAACCTGCTGCCAAGGTTTGTGTTAACTGAATACTAAGAGGAAGTGAACTCCATTGAGTTGGTGAGGCAACCTGCTGCCAAGGTTTGTAACTCCACTGAGTTGGTGAGGCAACCTGCTGCCAAGGTTTGTGTTAACTGAATACTAAGAGTGAGTGAACTCCATTGAGTTGGTGAGGCAACATGCTGCCAAGGTTTGTGTTAACTGAATACCAAGAGTGAGTGAACTCCATTGAGTTGGTGAGGCAACCTGCTGCCAAGGTTTGTGTTAACTGAATACCAAGAGTGAGTGAACTCCATTGAGTTGGTGAGGCAACCTGCTGCCAAGGTTTGTGTTAACTGAATACTAAGAGTGAGTGAACTCCATTGAGTTGGTGAGGCAACCTGCTGCCAAGGTTTGTGTTAACTGAATACCAAGAGTGAGTGAACTCCATTGAGTAGGTGAGGCAACCTACTGCCAAGGTTTGTGTTAACTCGGGCAAGTAAAACTTGACTAGAACTAGACAATCAAAGCTGTCCAGGCTTACTTGCAGGCGTATACTGTAGATATGACAAATTAATGAAGAATGTATAATTCAACAGATACAATCTTAACCATTTGTTACTCATTAACTACAAATAAACCCACCCACCCTTGTTGAGTTGACGGATAGTTTTCCTCAGAGCTCTTCTACAGAAAGGATCGTGGTTCTTTCGCACAACTCCACTTGCGACCTGCGACAGTCGTCTTGTCTGTCCCAGAATGCACCTGATGGAGTCGACTGTCATAGTGCTGGCACCATCGAGGGCACTGGTGCACCACTCAGAAACATCAACTTCAATTTGACTTGCTGCACAATAAAACAGAGAAACCTGGTTACTGCGATGACATGTGGTGACATGCAGTGACACTGGGTGACAATTGCTGATTTCTTGCAGACACGTTATTGAGAGAACACAGCTTAGACATAAACGAATACTGTTAACAGTCTACATCACAAACTGTGTTCATCTTTGAACAATTATGTTGACTTAAACCACCAAAATAATGTTAAACTTTCCTGGCACTGTCTAGTGTCTGATGTATTCCCCAAATTAGTCAATATGACACTAATATTCAATAAGATATGATAATCATTATTATTAATCACACACTGCAAACCTGACATATTACCAGGACACTGGGGGAATTCTAACTGACAGTTCCAATACACAGACAAACGGTACGTAAAGATATCCAATATTGTGTTGTCTCTTATATTTACAATTTTGTTGCTGTTAAATAACAATTACTAATTATGTGGAAGCTTATTTTACAAATTTCCAAAGGAAAATATTTTAAATGCTATCAATATAATTATTTGAAAATTCAAGATTTGGGGTCAACTCATCTACTAGAATAGCTTCATGAGAACCACATTTGAAGTAGTTAAAGCTGTGGCTCACTAGCACGTCATCAGAATAGATGATGACAAGTCACCAAACTGTCACAGCTCTTCCATTCTGTTGTGTCATGTGTCTAATGTCTGTGTCACTTGAGGTTGACAATTCGTACCTGATATTTCAATAAAAGAGCGTTCGTCAATTATACCATCAATGGCCGACACCAACAATTCAGCGTTGTTCGTCCATTCCTGCATCAGCAATCTGAGGTCCTCCAAGGTGACCCGGTCGTTATGGCGACAACAGGCAAGTATTGCTGGGACGACCTCTGGGTCAAGTTGTTCTAACTGTGTCACACAACTGTTGATGGTTCTGACATCTACAACAACCACGACTCAACCGTTGATGGTTCTGACATCTACAACAACCACAACTCTACTGTTGATGGTTCTGACATCTACAACAACCACGACACAACTGTTGATTGTTCTGACATCTACAACAACCACGACTCAACTGTTGATGGTTCTGACACCTACAACAACCACAACTCAACTGTTGATTGTTCTGACATTTACAACAACCACGACTCAATTGTTGATGGTTCTGACACCTACAACAACCACAACTCAACTGTTGATTGTTCTGACATCTACAACAACCACGACTCAACTGTTGATGGTTCTGACACCTACAACAACCACGGCTCAACCATTGATGGTTCAGACATTACAACATACGCGACTCAATTGTTGATGGTTCTGACAACTACCACATCCATGACCCAACCGTTGATGGTTCTGACACCTACAACAACCACGGTTCAACCATTGATGGTTCAAACATTACAACATACACGACTCAATTGTTGATGGTTCTGACAACTACCATATTCACGACTCAACCGTTGATGGTTCAGACACCTACATCAAGCATGACTCAACTGTTGTTGGTTCTGACACCTACAACAACCACAACTCAACTGTTGATGGTTCTGACACCTTCAACAACCACAACTCAACTGTTGATGGTTCTGACACCTACACTGATGGTTCTGACACCTACAACAACCACAACTCAACTGTTGATGGTTCTGACAACTACAACAACCACGACAACTATTGATGGTTCTGACACCTACAACAACCACAACTCAACTGTTGATGGTTCTGACACCTACATTGATGGTTCTGACACCTTCAACAACCACAACTCAACTGTTGATGGTTCTGACACCTACAACAACCACAACTCAACTGTTGATGGTTCTGACACCTACAACAACCACAACTCAACTGTTGATGGTTCTGACACCTACAACAACCACAACTCAACTGTTGATGGTTCTGACACCTACAACAACCACAACTCAACTGTTGATGGTTCTGACACCTACATTGATGGTTCTGACATCTACAACAACCACGACTCAATTGTTGATGGTTCTGACACCTACAACAACCATGACTGAACTGTTGCTGGTTCAAATCAAACACCTACAACAACCATGACTGAACTGTTGCTGGTTCAAATCAAACACCTACAACAACCACAAATCAACTTTACTGAGTTAAATAAATTTATTCATTTGACTCATTCTGTGAAATAACTCATGGAATTAATTCATTAGTTTCATTCTTTGAAATAACTCAGTAAGTTAATTGCTGAGACTTGTTCACTGAACTTGGGAACAAACCAACCAATTAAACAACAAAATGAAGGAACTAAAAATTGTGACTTGAGCTGCCAAGAGACGTGTAACATCAGGAGAGAATTCAGCCGAACCACCAGTCATGGGTAAGTAACGTCAGGAGAGAATCAAGCCGAACCACCAGTCATGGGTAAGTAACATCAGGAGAGAATCAAGCCGAACCACCAGTCATAGGTAAGTAACATCAGGAGAGAATCCAGCCGAACCACCAGTGATGGGTAAGTAACATCAGGAGAAAATCCAGCTGAACCACCAGTCATGGGTAAGTAACACCAGGAGAGAATTCAGCCGAACCACCAGTCATGGGTAAGTAACATCAGGAGAGAATCAAGCCGAACCACCAGTCATAGGTAAGTAACATCAGGAGAGAATCCAGCCGAACCACCAGTGATGGGTAAGTAACACCAGGAGAGAATCCAGCTGAACCACCAGTCATGGGTAAGTAACACCAGGAGAGAATCCAGCCGAACCACCAGTCATGGGTAAGTAACATCAGGAGAGAATCCAGCCGAACCACCAGTCATGGGTAAGTAACATCAGGAGAGAATCCAGCTGAACCACCAGTCATGGGTAAGTAACATCAGGAGAGAATCAAGCCGAACCACCAGTCATGGGTAAGTAACATCAGGAGAGAATCCAGCCGAACCACCAGTGATGGGTAAGTAACATCAGGAGAGAATCCAGCTGAACCACCAGTCATGGGTAAGTAACATCAGGAGAGAATCAAGCCGAACCACCAGTCATGGGTAAGTAACACCAGGAGAGAATCCAGCCGAACCACCAGTCATGGGTAAGTAACACCAGGAGAGAATCCAGCCGAACCACCAGTCATGGGTAAGTAACATCAGGAGAGAATCAAGCCGAACCACCAGTCATGGGTAAGTAACATCAGGAGAGAATCCAGCCGAACCACCAGTCATGGGTAAGTAACATCAGGAGAGAATCAAGCCGAACCACCAGTCATGGGTAAGTAACATCAGGAGAGAATCCAGCCGAACCACCAGTCATGGGTAAGTAACATCAGGAGAGAATCCAGCCGAACCACCAGTCATGGGTAAGTAACATCAGGAGAGAATCCAGCCGAACCACCAGTCATGGGTAAGTAACATCAGGAGAGAATCCAGCTGAACCACCAGTCATGGGTAAGTAACATCAGGAGAGAATCCAGCTGAACCACCAGTCATGGGTAAGTAACATCAGGAGAGAATCCAGCTGAACCACCAGTCATGGGTAAGTAACATCAGGAGAGAATCCAGCTGAACCACCAGTCATGGGTAAGTAACATCAGGAGAGAATCCAGCTGAACCACCAGTCATGGGTAAGTAACATCAGGAGAGAATCCAGCTGAACCACCAGTCATGGGTAAGTAATAAGACATTGAGTGAAACGAGAGAGAAAGAAGTGTACTTTTAGAGTGGAGAGACCCGGCCGCCACCAGTCTTGACACTTGACACACAAGCTCAGCGTGTCGCTGGAACGAGTCTATAAGTGACTCAAAACACTGCTCAGTGACATGCTTGACTTCCTTGTCACACTTGACCTCCTTGTCACACTTGACCTCCTTGTCACACTTGACCTCCTTGTTAGACACTTCCTGCGCCATGTCCAGCTGTAAAGATAAGGAATTAAATGTCAGTTGGCATGATACACTTGTCACATTGTATGACACTGACACAACATACTTACACAACACATATGTGACACTGATATGACACACTTGTCACACTGTATGACACTGACACAACATGTTACAAACCGCATTTGTGACATTGATATGAAACAGATTTGTCACACTGTACGACATTGATATGACACACTTATTACGTTGTATGACAATGATCACACACTTGTCACATTGTATGACATTGCTATGACACACTTGTCACATTGCATGACATTGACATGATTCACTTGTCACATTGTATGACATTGACATGACACACTTGTCACATTGTATGACATTGAAATGACACACCTGTCACATTGTATGACACTGAAATGACACAATTTTTATATTGTATGACCCTAACATATTAGTGATTTCACCTCTCACTTGAGTAATGTCACATGTGAAGATTGATGTCACCAGTAACATAAGTGTCATCACTTCTGATGTGAGTGACGTCACCTGTCACGTGAGTGGTGTCACCAGTGATGTGAATGACGTCACCTGTTGACACATACAAGTGTCCCTCACCTGTGACATTGACAGTGACGCTTGAAGCAATCGTGACAGTGGCTCGGTCGTTTCCTTGAAGACTCCTACCACCAGGTGGAGAACGGCAGTATTTGAATGTCGTTCAAGATCACGCAGCTCTTCTATGAGACGATCACATGCATCACCAAAGTCCAGCTGCAGTTGCTCAAACTCAGGACTTGACGTCACATTCTTGTGTAGTTCTGTGACGCGGGAGAGTTGACGGAACACCTGCAGGGGATTAATGGAACTATACATACTGAACAACTGTGAGAAAGTGCAGGAAAGTTTATTTCTCGGTTTGACAATTACATTGTTCAGAAGAGTTCCAAAGTTGTTCATATCACGCTACTTGATTATCATTGAGACCACGGGTCCATACAGACAGTGGTGTAACTATTGGGTCCATACAGGCAGTGGTGTAGCTATTGGGTCCATACAGACAGTGGTGTAGCTACTGGGTCCATACAGACAGTGGTGTAACTATTGGGTCCATACAGGCAGTGGTGTAGCTATTGGGTCCATACAGGCAGTGGTGTAGCTACTGGGTCCATACAGGCAGTGGTGTAGCTATTGGGTCCATACAGGCAGTGGTGCAACTATTGGGTCCATACAGGCAGTGGTGTAGCTATTGGGTCCATGCAGACAGTGGTGTAGCTATTGGGTCCATGCAGACAGTGGTGTAGCTATTGGGTCCATACAGGCAGTGGTGTAGCTATTGGGTCCATACAGACAGTGGTGTAGCTATTGGGTCCATACAGGCAGTGGTGTAGCTATTGGGTCCATACAGGCAGTGGTGTAGCTATTGGGTCCATACAGGCAGTGGTGTAGCTATTGGGCCATACAGGCAGTGGTGTAGCTATTGGGTCCATACAGGCAGTGGTGTAGCTACTGGATCCATACAGGCAGTGGTGTAGCTACTGGGTCCATACAGGCAGTGGTGTAGCTACTGGGTCCATACAGGCAGTGGTGTAGCTACTGGGTCCATAAAGGCAATGGTGTAGCTATTGGGTCCATACAGGCGTTTTCTCAGCCACATGTATGGTCACACATAATCTGTGGTCCAGCTGTTGGTGCATTAAAGGGTTCAGTACTTCACTAGTGTGACAACAACGTTTACTCACCCACATGTATGGCCATATATAGTGTGTTGTTCAGTTGTTGGTGTATTCAAGGGTTCAGTATTTCACTAGTGTGACAACAACATTTACTCAGCCACATGTATGGCCATATATAGTGTGTGGTTCAGCTGTTGGTGCATTCAAGGGTTCAGTATTTCACTAGTGTGACAACAACATTTACTCAGCCACATGTATGGCCATATATAGTCTGTGATTCAGCTGTTGGTGCATTCAAGGGTTCAGTATTTCACTAGTGTGACAACAACGTTTACTCAGCCACATGTATGGCCATATATAGTCTGTGGTTCAGCTGTTGGTGCATTCAAGGGTTCAGTATTTCACTAGTGTGACAACAATGTTTACTCAGCCACATGTATGGCCATATATAGTCTGTGGTTCAGCTGTTGGTGCATTCAAGGGTTCAGTATTTCACTAGTGTGACAACAACGTTTACTCAGCCACATGTATGGCCATATATAGTCTGTGGTTCAGCTGTTGGTGCATTCAAGGGTTCAGTATTTCACTAGTGTGACAACAACGTTTACTCAGCCACATGTATGGCCATATATAGTGTGTGGTTCAGCTGTTGGCGCATTCAAGGGTTCAGTATTTCACTAGTGTGACAACAACGTTTACTCAGCCACATGTATGGCCATATATAGTGTGTGGTTCAGCTGTTGGCGCATTCAAGGGTTCAGTATTTCACTAGTGTGACAACAACGTTTACTCAGCCACATGTATGGCCATATATAGTCTGTGATTCAGTTGTTGGCGCATTCAAGGGTTCAGTATTTCACTAGTGTGACAACAACGTTTACTCAGCCACATGTATGGCCATATATAGTCTGTGGTTCAGTTATTGGTGCATTCAAGGGTTCAGTACTTCACTAGTGTGACAACAACGTTTACTCAGCCACATGTATGGCCATATATAGTGTGTGGTTCAGTTATTGGTGCATTCAAGGGTTCAGTACTTCACTAGTGTGACAACAACGTTTACTCAGCCACATGTATGGCCATATATAGTGTGTGGTTCAGTTATTGGTGCATTCAAGGGTTCAGTACTTCACTAGTGTGACAACAACGTTTACTCAGCCACATGTATGGCCATATATAGTGTGTGGTTCAGTTATTGGTACATTCAAGGGTTCAGTATTTCACTAGTGTGACAACAACGTTTACTCAGCCACATGTATGGCCATATATAGTCTGTGGTTCAGTTATTGGTGCATTCAAGGGTTCAGTACTTCACTAGTGTGACAACAACGTTTACTCAGCCACATGTATGGCCATATATAGTGTGTGGTTCAGTTATTGGTGCATTCAAGGGTTCAGTACTTCACTAGTGTGACAACAACGTTTACTCAGCCACATGTATGGCCATATATAGTGTGTGGTTCAGTTATTGGTGCATTCAAGGGTTCAGTACTTCACTAGTGTGACAACAACGTTTACTCAGCCACATGTATGGCCATATATAGTGTGTGGTTCAGTTATTGGTACATTCAAGGGTTCAGTACTTCACTAGTGTGACAACAACGTTTACTCAGCCACATGTATGGCCATATATAGTGTGTGGTTCAGTTATTGGTGCATTCAAGGGTTCAGTACTTCACTAGTGTGACAACAACGTTTACTCAGCCACATGTATGGCCATATATAGTCTGTGATTCAGCTGTTGGTGCATTCAAGGGTTCAGTACTTCACTAGTGTGACAACAACGTTTACTCAGCCACATGTATGGCCATATATAGTCTGTGGTTCAGTTATTGGTGCATTCAAGGGTTCAGTACTTCACTAGTGTGACAACAACGTTTACTCAGCCACATGTATGGCCATATATAGTGTGTGGTTCAGTTATTGGTGCATTCAAGGGTTCAGTACTTCACTAGTGTTACAACAACGTTTACTCAGCCACATGTATGGCCATATATAGTGTGTGGTTCAGTTATTGGTGCATTCAAGGGTTCAGTACTTCACTAGTGTGACAACAACGTTTACTCACCCACATGTATGGCCATATATAGTCTGTGGTTCAGTTATTGGTGCATTCAAGGGTTCAGTACTTCACTAGTGTGACAACAACGTTTACTCAGCCACATGTATGGCCATATATAGTCTGTGGTGGTACACAACATCACTTCTGTCTAAGACACTGACATACACAGACATTGCTCATTGGTGCACTATGGGCCAGAATACAAGAGACATTATGTCCAGATATAACGTGACATACCATGAACTACTGTGTTCGCCTCCAAGTGCTGTTAAGTACAAATCTTAAGAACTGTTGCATATCAATGTAAATGGCACATATCACAATGATTATGCAAATATAATTTATCAATTGGTGGTAATGAAAGATTGTAGCGATGACGCTGTGTTAAATAAGGAAGAATGTAATCCTTTGATTTTATATCTCAACACCAAATATTAGTTTTTTTAACTGCCTTTTCTTCTACAGAACTTTATCATTTTGTTTATTATGTACATGTTTGTGGATCTTGAGTTGAAATAAAGATAATAATAATAACTAAAGATAATAATAATTATAATAATAAAGATAACAATAATAACAACTATAGATACAAAATATCAATAGCAAGCTGAGCACAATGGAACATAAATATTTACCACTTAAAGAAAGCAACTAAAATCAAATCCACCCATTTCTGTGAAAGAATACAACTGTATGTGACAGTTGAATGAAGCAGTATAAAGTGACTGATGTAAAACTCACACGCTGACAGTTTTGTCTGATCAGATCACGGTGGTGACTTGCCGAAATATGTGCAATGGCCATGCTATGACTGACAGCGCCCTCTACCAGCGAGTCCAGTTCGCCACCAGTTAATCCATTCTTCTGACGATTTTTCTCAGAAAGTTGAATCATCAACTGAAAAGTAATTGTGGAAGCTAAAACCTCAAAATATTTCACAGAAACTGAACAACGCTATCTGGGACTGTTTTTTATAATAATAATAATAATAATGTTTTATTTCCAGCAACAGCCCATATATACACATACAAGTAAAAAAACATAAATATACACACATGTTGAACAATAGAGGTACATGTAGTGAGAAAAAAATATATATATATAAATATACATACATGACGTGTAGTAAAAATATATATAAAATAAGTCAGGATAAAAAATATATTTGTATAAAAGTACAAACATCATGAATTAAAAGCATACAATTGATCAATACAATGTTTAATCAATGGACTTAAATTTTTAACTTCCAAAGTAGATTAATCCAAAGTAAGACTTTGATTTATTATAAACAAAAGATCCATGAGAAATAATGAAATTTTGAGCACGTTTTTAGCAATAATTAAAGAAATAAAAGTGCTTTATATGAGAACCTGGCAAACATTCAAAACTTCTCATTCGATAGTATTTAAGAAATTCAACATTCAACAACAAGTCAAGTACCAGGAGATCATAAGAGACATAAATCTGGTGTACCTTGTTAATGACAGTGACAAAGTAGCCAGACGTCTCCACTTGTATGACTTGGGTGTCATCAACTGTCTTCTTGCCTTCAGTGAGGTCAATGATGTCATGAAGAGACTCAATCACCTGCCCCACTGAGTACTCCCGACTAGCCTGTAATAACAGTACCAGACTCAATCACCTACGCCACTGAGTACTCCCGACTTGCCTGTAGTAACAGTACCAGACTCAATCACCAGCCCCACTGAGTACTCCCGACTAGCCTGTAGTAACAGTACCAGACTCAATCACTTGCCCCACTGAGTACTCCCGGCTTGCCTGTAGTAACAGTACCAGACTCAATCACTTGCCCCACTGAGTACTCCCGACTCGCCTGTAGTAACAGTACCAGACTCAATCACCTGCCCCACTGAGTACTCCCGACTAGCCTGTAGTAACAGTACCAGACTCAATCACCTGCCCCACTGAGTACTCCCGGCTTGCCTGTAGTAACAGTACCAGACTCAATCACCTGCCCCACTGAGTACTCCCGACTAGCCTGTAGTAACAGTACCAGACTCAATCACCAGCCCCACTGAGTACTCCCGACTAGCCTGTAGTAACAGTACCAGACTCAATCACCTGCCCCACTGAGTACTCCCGGCTTGCCTGTAGTAACAGTACCAGACTCAATCACCTGCCCCACTGAGTACTCCCGACTAGCCTATAGTAACAGTACTAGATTCAATCACCAGCCCCACTGAGTACTCCCGACTAGCCTGTAGTAACAGTACCAGACTCAATCACCAGCCCCACTGAGTACTCCCGACTAGCCTGTAGTAACAGTACCAGACTCAATCACCTGCCCCACTGAATACTCCCGACTAGCCTGTAGTAACAGTACTAGACTCAATCACCTACGCCACTGAGTACTCCCGACTAGCCTGTAGTAACAGTACCAGACTCAATCACCAGCCCCACTGAGTACTCCCGACTAGCCTGTAGTAACAGTACCAGACTCAATCACCAGCCCCACTGAGTACTCCCGACTAGCATGTAATAACAGTACCAGACTCAATCACCTACGCCACTGAGTACTCCCGACTAGCCTGTAGTAACAGTACCTGACTCAATCACCTGCCCCACTGAGTACTCCCAACTAGCCTGTAGTAACAGTACCCAGTCTTTCAATAATTTAGTGATGCCTAATTAATAATAATTATTTTATCTCAGTAACTGTGCTTGCCATAACACTTTACTATCTAAATATAGTGTCCATGCAATTTATTAAAATATTTCAGAATTTTAAGATGAAAAATATTTTTCAAAATGTATTATATGTTCATAACTTGATGTCTTAGTAGCTGTCATGTTGTGTACTTGACTCCTGCCGTCACTCACCAAGACTTAGTAGCTGTCATGTTGTGTACTTGACTCCTGCCGTCACTCACCAAGACTTAGTAGCTGTCATGTTGTGTACTTGACTCCTGCCGTCACTCACCAAGACTTAGTAGCTGTCATGTTGTGTACTTGACTCCTGCCGTCACTCACCAAGACTTAGTAGCTGTCATGTTGTGTACTTGACTCCTGCCGTCACTCACCAAGACTTAGTAGCTGTCATGTTGTGTATTTGACTCCTGCCGTCACTCACCAAGACTTAGTAGCTGTCATGTTGTGTACTTGACTCCTGCCGTCACTCACCAAGACTTAGTAGCTGCCATGTTGTGTACTTGACTCCTGCCGTCACTCACCAAGACTTAGCAGCTGTCATGTTGTGTACTTGACTCCTGCCGTCACTCACCAAGACTTAGTAGCTGCTATGTTGTGTATTTGACTCCTGCCGTCACTCACCAAGACTTGGGGGTTCTTTGGATACTTCACAAACGTCTGCACGCTGCTCTTCAACATCGGCACACATTTCTTCAGTGTTGTCATGGCAACAATGATGCACTCCCTCTGGTGGGAATCGATGAGGTTGTGTTGTCGCTTATCCAACAAACTGATCAGTTGAGCCAGTGTCTCTGTGAAACTCTGTAAAACAATAATAGCATGTCTGCTAACTAACATCGACAATTCAGTCTCTGCTTCTCTATGGTCATGTTGTTTCAAAGAAATTCCAGGTACACATATTTTTTCTTTTCCATTTTCGCCAAACTGTAATATTGGAATAATTTACAGTTTGTCATAATTTAAGAAGTGTTAAACTTGATAATTAAAAGACCTGGTAAAATTGGATAAATATCCTAAATGTTGTTTTATACCTAAGACAAGATTACAATGTACGTATATTTTGTTTACGTGAAATTGATGTTTTAATGGAAGATAAAGAACTATTATGGTATCTTCCCAGTAATATTGATGCACAGACAGCTCCTTTCTGTTTCATTACATTAGGAATAAATGGTTCAGTTTGCTTATATTTGGTATGTTATGACATACACAGAAACATACCAGCAACTGAGAGATGGTCCTCACTGCTGTCATAACAAGTAGACTGACGTACCTTGAAACAGACCAACTGAGAGATGGTCCTCACTGCTGTCATAACAAGTAGACTGAAATACCTTGAAACAGACCAACTGAGAGATGGTCCTCACTGCTGTCATAACAAGTAGACTGATGTACCTTGAAACAGACCAACTGAGAGATGGTCCTCACTGCTGTTATAACAAGTAGACTGACGTACCTTGAAACAGACCAACTGAGAGATGGTCCTCACTGCTGTCATAACAAGTAGACTGAAATACCTTGAAACAGACCAACTGAGAGATGGTCCTCACTGCTGTCATAACAAGTAGACTGACGTAGCTTCAAACAGACCAACTGAAAGATGGTCCTCACTGCTGTTATAACAAGTAGACTGACGTACCTTGAAACAGACCAACTGAGAGATGGTCCTCACTGCTGTCATAACAAGTAGACTGACGTAGCTTGAAACAGACCAACTGAAAGATGGTCCTCACTGCTGTCATAACAAGTAGACTGACGTACCTTGAAACAGACCAACTGAGAGATGGTCCTCACTGCTGTCACACCAAGTAGACTGACGTACCTTGAAACAGACCAACTGAGAGATGGTCCTCACTGCTGTCACAACAAGTAGACTGACGTACCTTGAAACAGACCAACTGAGAGATGGTCCTCACTGCTGTCATAACAAGTAGACTGACGTAGCTTGAAACAGACCAACTGAAAGATGGTCCTCACTGCTGTCCCAACAAGTAGACTGACATACCTTGAAACAGACCAACTGAGAGATGGTCCTCACTGCTGTCCCAACAAGTAGACTGACATACCTTGAAACAGACCAACTGAGAGATGGTCCTCACTGCTGTCACAAGTAGACTGACATACCTTGAAACAGACCACCAACTGAGAGACGGTCCTCACTGCCGTCAGGTTCTGCAGGTGGCCCAGGACCCACTTGACACAGGTGACAATCTTCCTGACTTTAGCATTGTCTGACACCAGTAAGACCTGGAGAGACAAGGAGCAGCCAGAAACATCACCACCAAGGCTGGGTCAATTCCTTCTAATCAATTCCAATTCCTTTTTCTTTCAATTCCTTTTAATCAATTCCAATTCCTGCTGAAATATTTCAATTCCAAATCAATTCCAATTAAATTATTTTTTCTAAATAATTCAATAGGTAATTTTTCCAACAGTTTTTTCAACACACTTTAAAAATAGTTACATGAACATTATGAATGCATTTAGTCTAGGAATACACAGACACAGAAAAAACAACCCGGAAAAACGCCCTCCTGGCAAAACCTCGAAATTTATAAGTTTTCTATTTAAACTATTATGTACAATCAATTTGAAGCATTCAGAGTATGCACATTCACACAAAGCCTGTCTGTAACTTCTGTGATGAACACATATCACCCCTAATGCACAAGGTGAGCAAATGGACTTCCAGGATTGTAGTTATCTAATTGAGAGTGAAAGGATGAGTTGCATCGTTAAGCACAAATGAAAGCATTTAATATTCTCTCACAAACATTAGCTCAAACGGAAATACATATTTATTATTTACACTGGAAGTCTAGCACATATCCAGCTACTTAACTGCAATTATTAACAGCAGACTTCTAATGCACACAAGTCTGTCTTTTGATCATGGTTTCTTGCCTCAGCAAGTCAACCCTACTAACTAGGCTTAGCTGCTAAAGCCTGCTATTGTTTCATTGTTTATGTGAGCTGATAAGACGTCTGCTGTTTATGGACTGACTGGAAGGTGGGGTTCGGCCAGATCAACAAAATGAGGATCAATTATTATTCCTTTTCCTTCAATTCCAATTTCTTTTGTTCAAAATCTTTCAATTCAAATTCCGGAATTGAAAGGAACTGAATAATTCCAATTCCTTGTGGAATTGAGCCCAGTCCAGATTACATAAGTCTTCTTCCATTGAAATGTAAGTTAGATTTGATCGTATCACTTCGCAATAAGTTGTCAGATATAGTTAATCTATGACTTAACTGATTCACTACATACTAACTGAATTAAACTGACATAAGATCAGAGCGCGGTGGAAGCTAAAGGAAGAAGATCAGTAATTGTAGATCAGTGATTTGTGAACAAAAGAAGGAATCTAACAAATAAAAACGTTTTCACAATATTATATGCCAAGTGCTTACTTGCTTGATTGCCCTTAGTTATAATCCATGCATGTCCTTAGTTATAATCCATGCATGCCCTTAGTTATAGTCCATGCATGTCCTTAGTTATAATCCATGCATGCCCTTAGTTATAATCCATGCATGTCGTTAGTTATAATCCATGCATGTCGTTAGTTATAATCCATGCATGTCCTTAGTTATAATCCATGCATGTCGTTAGTTAAAATCCATGCATGTCATTAGTTAAAATCCATGCATGTCCTTAGTTGTAATCCATGCATGTCCTTAGTGATGTCCTATGATATGATCCAGACAAGTACTCTAGAGTGCCAAATGAACGTATAGGCCAAATAAAAGCATAGGGTGGCAAATCGGTCAAATTTAATAATAGTATAGTGCCGAATAACAGTATGGGGGGGGCAAATAGTTCAAAATAAATATTAGTACAGTGCGAAAAAATCACTAGCATGTCTTTTTTGGCGCGGAAGCCATTTTTTTTACTCGACGTGAAGCCAAGGCGGCTAGAAAACTACGCGGATTGCCACGTATTTTGGGTTTTTCTGCCGAATACGCATAAACTTTGTGCATATTCGCGTCACAGCAGATATAGTGACCGGCGAACCGCATTTTATATCTGCGGAAAACCGGGGGATTTTCCGTTTTTAAATGGACATTAAAGTTTTATTGAATTGAATACGCAAGCCCGTTTCAGGAGAAACTGCCGCCAGCCGGTGCCTAGTTACGACCGGTTTGAGGCGCTGGCACGACGACCATTTACGATCGGTTTACGCGGTGATAATGGCGTTTTAACTAATAATATACCATGTCGAGCTCCAGAGAACAAAGGATTCTGACCGGTTCATCTAATCATGGAAATTTAACGGTCGAACGCTTCGGGATCAAAATCTAGGATCCTTAGAACAGAAGCACGGGTCCCGCTAAATTCACGACTGTCGTTCGAAAGGATGATAACTTAGTCGTCAGAGGGAGCCACATGTAGCTCAGTTGGGAGCAAGTAATTTTTATCGCGAGCGGTGGATGATTGATTAGCGCTAGCAATATGGAGTGAGAACGATTGCTCTCCTACAAATTATACCCTGCATAATTTGCAACGATTATCGGACAATATAGGCTGGCGCAAATGTAAAAATTTAATAATAGTATAGTGCCAAATAAGGTGCGTATAGGGTGGTATTTTTCATCAAATAAATACGCGTATAGGGACGTGTATTCGGCACTCAAGAGTAACAACCATTTATTGAGTCGGATTCAATTCAACCCGAGCTCAGCTGTTATACATCATTGCTGTGCCCAAATCAAGTGGATATCTACTGGACTATGATTGATGGACATGTGATATCATATTTAACTAGACGCACATAATGTCATATTATCTGTTTGTAAAATAAGATGTAATCACAAGAAACTAGTTGGAATAACCCAAAGCTAGATGGTGCAATGATACCAGTAACTAGTACTAGAGGTGTAATAGGGAAATAGGGATGTTAATCATGATAGTAAATAATTAAATTAGAACATAAAAAATATGGACAGTCATGTTTTTTGGCCTATGCATCTATAAGAGTTACTAAAACAAACATTTGTAACTACAATTAAGAATATCATGCCAGTAATAAATTAACTTGTTGAACACACAATATCTTAATTTCATGGACCACGCCATACTGTTAGATAACACTAAATCATGACCATAGTATTCTGACAATATTCCCTTGCCAAATGAAAATATATTTGTATACAACTATTCCTATTCTTACCAATGGGATATGGCCATGCTATTTGTGTCCAAACTCAACTTATGTAACATATTTTGGTCTTTGTTTACTAAACTAGTCGTCTTTCTGGCAAAATAACACATTTGCTTGAGACTTTCTGTGCATGCCGGCCTCCCTTAATATACCAATTTAGTCTAGGTCACCCCGATTTCATAGAGTTGCGCATGCGCTTATCGGTCACGCTGGTTAACATGTCAACCTTCGGTCAATCGGAAAAATGACCAGATTCTCCAACTTTTAGCAGAAACAAGTTTGCAGACTTGTGATGAGGCAGCCCAATAGAACATATTCTCACCTTCAATGTTCCCTCCAGCAGATCTTTGGCTGCTCGGATCAGATGTCTGCGTGAATGACAACTCATGTTGTCAACATACACCCGATGTGTCGCAGTCACAAGACTATCAGCTGACATGTCAAGTAATTCACTTGCTCGCGTCATGTCTCGTTGCATAACCTGTCAGGCCAAGCAAAAATAATTCACAACCTGTCAGGCCAAGCAAAACAACCCTATAATATCAGGCCAAGCAAAAACAAATCACGACCTGTCACGATGTCAACATTTTACAACATTTAGGATCTTTACTGTAGCAAGCAGAATGTTGACTGGTCTTGCTGTGTATCACTGCCTAGCAGTGAATGCACTGCTGACTTAGTGTCTGTGTGTATCACTGCCTAGCACTGAATGCACTGCTGACTTAGTGTCTGTGTGTATCACTGCCTAGCAGTGAATGCACTACTGACTTAGTGTCTGTGTGTATCACTGCCTAGCACTGAATGCACTACTGACTTAGTGTCTGTGTGTATCACTGCCTAGCAGTGAATGCACTACAGACTTAGTGTCTGTGTGTATCACTGCCTAGCAGTGAATGCACTACTGACTTAGTGTCTGTGTGTATCACTGCCTAGCACTGAATGCACTGCTGACTTAGTGCCTGAGACAGTGACAGGCGTCATGAGCCACAGATATGTTAAAAGTTGTCTGCTCAGGGAGATTTATAATTATACCTCGTCTGTTGTCTCCAGGGCCACCAACTGACTCACTCGTACCAACTCGGTCACCGAGTCCCTTACACTGGTTGACCTTGACACAAGATCAGCAGGGAAAGTGTTCATCTCTCCGCTGTCAAACGTTTCATTCACCAGGATCAGCTGTGAAATCTGCACAGAGCGAGGAAACAGGAAGTTAGAGACTTCTAAAGAGTAGTGGTTGTTTGAAGCACTTCAAGTGGACGTATTATGTCAGGCCAGTTCAAGTGGACGTATTATGTCAGGCCAGTTCAGCCACTTGGAGGCCCGGAAAGGCCAGTATGGCGTAAAAAATGCACATTGTAATTTTTTTAATTTTAATTAGACCTATACCAAATTTAAGAAGACATTAATATAAACAAATTGTAACTTGGTACTAATAAGTAGAGCTCTGAGACATATATTTATTATAAACTAAAAGAACATAGAATTGATAATACATTTGTCTGCAGTTCTAACCAACATTTGTGTACATTTTCTGAACCAATTGGCGATATTATATCTAGGGAACTCGGAGGGCGATCTTGAAATTAAATACATGCGATGTTATATTTGTGTGGACATTTGGATTCTTGCTGGGGGGGAGGGGAGGAGGAGTGCTCTCATGATTCATAGCTAGTCAACCCCTGGAGCGTTCTTAGGAATGAGAAATTTACCCAGCCACGGTAAAAGATAGTTTCTTATATAGCGCGGTGTCCAGTCCTCAGGGCTGTTCAAAGCACTTTATACTTCACCCCCTGGCAGACCTGTTTACACTTCAGGGCTGTTCAAAGCACTTTATACTTCACCCCCTGGCAGACCTGTTTACACTTCACCCCCTGGCAGATCAGTTTACACCAAACCCCCTGGCAGATCAGTTTACACTTCACCCCCTGGCAGACCTATTTATACTTCACCCCCTGGCAGACCTATTTACACTTCATCCCCTGGCAGACCTATTTATACTTCATCCCCTGGCAGACCTGTTTGCACTTCACCCCCTGGCAGACCTATTCATTTCAATGCCATTTCGATTTCTTTCATCATTCAGCAATGCTGCAATTACTGCACAGACTATTTGTTCCTATATACACCTCTGTCTGTAGCTAGGTACTCATCTCATTTATACAGCTGAGTGAACTGTCTGTAGCTAGGTACTCATCTCATTTATACAGCTGAGTGAACTGTCTGTAGCTAGGTACTCATCTCATTTATACAGCTGAGTGAACTGTCTGTAGCTAGGTACTCATCTCATTTATACAGCTGAGTGAACTGTCTGTAGCTAGGTACTCATCTCATTTATACAGCTGAGTGAACTGTCTGTAGCTAGGTACTCATCTCATTTATACAGCTGAGTGAACTGTCTGTAGCTAGGTACTCATCTCATTTATACAGCTGAGTGAACTGTCTGTAGCTAGGTACTCATCTCATTTATACAGCTGAGTGAACTGTCTGTAGCTAGGTACTCATCTCATTTATACAGCTGAGTGAACTGTCTGTAGCTAGGTACTCATCTCATTTATACAGCTGAGTGAACTGTCTGTAGCTAGGTACGCATCTCATTTATACAGCTGAGTGAACTGTCTGTAGCTAGGTACTCATCTCATTTATACAGCTGAGTGAACTGAGGCAATGTGGAGTGAACGAAATTGGCAAAGCTTCGAAACGGCAGCAGGAGGATTCAAACCCAGGTTCTCTTGAAAGAGAAACCAACATTCTAACTGCTATGCTATTGAGCCCCACAGTCTGCAGACAGCAAGGTCCCCAAGTCTCATGGACAGTGAATTTAAAGAGCATAATTTTTTTTACCTCTGAAGACACTTTTTATTCCAAAAGTAAATCCAACTACAGCACACTGTTTCACACAACTGAACACAACGTTGAATGCACACATTCAACAATATATTTGTTGGATCAGGAGCACAACATTCAACAATATATTTGTTGGATCAAGAGCAAAACATTCAACAATATATTTGTTGGATCAGGAGCACAACATTCAACAATATATTTGTTGGATCAGGAGCACAACATTCAACAATATATTTGTTGGATCAGGAGCACAACATTCAACAATATATTTGTTGGATCAGGAGCACAACATTCAACAATATATTTGTTGGATCAGGAGCACAACATTCAACAATATATTTGTTGGATCAGGAGCACAACATTCAACAATATATTTGTTGGATCAGGAGCACAAAGTCAAATATACAGAGTTCAAACATAGGCCTATGTAGGCTTCATATATATATTACACCCTTGCACACTGGATGTAACATGTCACCCTTGCACACTGGATGTAACATGTCACCCTTGACCTGGGATTCAGTTCCTGTGGAGCCAGTTTACCTATCACTAACAGTGTAATTTGGTAAAAGGCAGAATTAACTGACGCCTTCACTTGCAATACACACACACACACACCCACACACACCCACACACACACACACACAAACACACACATTGTGTGTCTCATTCTTGCCAAAAATGCAATTTTTTTTCATAATTCATATGATAATTATCATTGTTAAAGTTGTAAAGATTATGAAAATATGTGTGAGATTTCAGACTTTTTTCCATCAATTAATGAGGAGGGTGTGACAGGAAGTTGGAGGTGGGTTTTAAAATTAGTGGGAGCTAGGTGGAGGTTGGCCCCAAAATAGGTGGGAGGTAAGATTGGCGGGAGGTGGACTTTAAAAAAATGGGGGGAGGTGGGAGATGGGATGTTGTGAGCCCTGCAGTATCTGGATCAGTGGATGCTTTGGCAGTGATACAGATTCGGCTAGCTGACGCAACCAAACATTCTTGGTCTCATCGGCGGGAAAATTTTTTTCGTTTTGGCAGCAGATTTTAGTTGCTTTGGGGCTATTTCGTGAAAGGAATTTTGCAGAAGTGGTATCGTTGCAGATGCGAATTTCAAAACATTTGAAAACTTAAATACTTTTAAAGTATTTAAATGCAAATATGGTTACTGGGTACTCCAATATGATAAACCGCAAATAGTATTTTGAAAATAAAAAATCTATTGATTTTTTCAAATGCCTATTTCAAATGCGAATAATATTAAAATAGCCTATGAATATGGCTTGCAAAAGTTATTATATAGTAATAACTAACAAAGCATATGTTTTATGTTACTAGAGTTAATAAAATTTATATAAACTGGTATATAAATTTTTTACTTGTATTTTATGTATACATATGGACTCTTCTTTGAAAAAAAAACATTATTATTATTATTATGATGGTAAAATATAACGCCATATTTTATAATAAAAGGGCACGCGCTACAAGCTGTACCACACATATAGCGCCAACCGAAGCGACCAATTAATTTGTCAAAGCGTCTAAGAATTTCACCACCAAAGTAGTAATGACCAAAGTCTGCCACCGAAGCAACCAACTAATTTGCAGAAGTGTCCAAGAATTTTGCTGCCAACGACAACACAACCCGGAACGAGCCCTGCCACACCCCCCTGTCCTGCCACACCCCCCTGTCCTGCCACACCCCCTGTCCTGCCACACCTCCCTGTCCTGCCACACCCCCTGTCCTGCCATATCCCCCCGTCCTGCCACACCCCCTGTCCTGCCACACCCCCCTGTCCTGCCATACCCCCCTGTCCTGCCACACCCCCCTGTCCTGCCACACCCCCCTGTCCTGCCACACCCCCCGTCCTGCCATACCCCCCCGTCCTGCCACACCCCCGTCCTGCCATACCCCCTGTCCTGCCATACCCCCTTGTCCTGCCATACCCCCCGTCCTGCCATACCCCCCCTGTCCTGCCATACCCCCCTGTTTAATACAAAACTGTGAGTTTCATGTTTGAGAGTTGACAGATCTATATGAATGATTACTGGCATTAAATGATTAATGGAATAACAAATGGCCATTAATCTCGTTAATCCCCATTAATGTGCAATTCAAAATTGGTTAACGTTGTAACCGGTTATACAATGTTAATTGAGTGTTGACACTAGTCTGAACCTCTGAGTTGTGTTTAACCTTTATTTAGCATCACTAGTTACTGTAGTAGTAGTTCTTCTTTGTGTTAGGCAGCCACCTTCCATTCAACAGAATCTGCTTGGAGATTTTGCTGCACTTTGGGGGGCTGCAGTGCATATCAAATGACAAAGAACTAAGCAGGGGAAAAAGATGAATAAAATTAAACGGGGGGAAAAAGAACAAATGTATTAACTACTTGGTGTATCCAGCCAGACCAATCCGGCTACAGTAGCGGCTCCCGACCGGCTCCCGACTGGCACAGCTCCAGCCTTCACTTACCCACTTTTTGTTAATACAAGTTAGAGGTTGAGAAAAGATCAGACCCTGGTCCTGAAAGAGCCTGGGGTAGGAGATGTGGTGACTTTTTGATGAAGACTGTTCCACTCTGGTATGGTTGATCATCTTGGTGTTCCGCCTGAGGAAGCCCAGGGTCTTGTTGGCTTTGTTGCTGACGTCAGTTATGTGGGAGTCCCAACGAAGGATGGAGATGATCTTGACTCCAAGGTATCTTGCCTCCATTTCTGTACTGATAGTGTGTCCGTGGAGGTGGTACTTTGTAGAAAGAACTGTGCGTTGACGAGTGATGTTCATTGTGGGGCACTTGTGGGGTGGAATGTTCATTGTGGGGTGGAATGTTCATTGTGGGGTACTTGTGGGGTGGAATGTTCATTGTGGGGCACTTGTGGGGTGGAATGTTCATTGTGGGGTACTTGTGGGGTGGAATGTTCATTGTGGGGCACTTGTGGGGTGGAATGTTCATTGTGGGGCACTTGTGGGGTGGAATGTTCATTGTGGGGCACTTGTGGGGTGGAATGTTCATTGTGGGGTACTTGTGGGGTGGAATGTTCATTGTGGGGCACTTGTGGGGTGGAATGTTCATTGTGGGGCTCTTGTGGGGTGGAATGTTCATTGTGGAGCACTTGTGGGATGGAATGTTCATTGTGGGGCACTTGTGGGGTGGAATGTCCATTGTGGAGCACTTGTGGGGTGGAATGACATCTTCCAACGCTGTTCCTAGGCTGTCGAGGTCTTGCTGTAGGTCATGTTGGTCTTGTAGGTCGGTGATGTGTTTGTCACAGATTGTGTCATCCTCAGAGTCTGGTAGTGGAGGATAGTGCCATTGGTAGGTGATGTAGAGCAAGAACTGGCTTGGCCCAAGGACAGAACTTGGTTGTGGGGCTCCAGATTCAACTGCCTATTTTCTGTTGCAGACAAAGTTCTCAATCCATCGGTTGACCCTTCCAGAAATGTTGTATTGCCGGAGTTTATGAACAAGGAGGCTGTGGTTCACTTTGTCAAAAGCTTTGGAGAAGTCCAAGATTAACATCTTCTTGGCATCCTTTCTCGAGCGCTTCAGACACTTCGTCCACGAACCCCAATAACTGGGACTCGCATGATCTACCTCGACTAAAGCCATGGCCCAGGCTGCTCCGGGCAAAGGATCTGTCATATGGTGTTCCTCCACGTATCCCATAAAGGTGCTGATCACCACATGCTCAAGAAGCTTGCATTTTCAGGATTGCATCTTTCCCTTTTCTTGAAGTTTGAACACAGTCACGGCACAGGTAGGCACTTCAACAAAATTTGCTGAGCAGCTCACACAGCATGCCGAAAAATCGTGTCAGTTTATCTGCGCAGATTCTCGGTACCCGGGTTCTCCTTTTGTTTTACATCCTGTATTGTTGGCTGTTTCCGTTCCTTCCGTTACAGCGGCAGATTGGACAACAGTAAGTTCCTTTTCATGATCATCTATATTTTATAAAAACTGAACCAAAATTAAGGTGAAATACATCGATTAGACGACATAGGTGTATTTCTGGTGTAAGTTTAGCAAACAAAGCTATTTATGACTCCATCCATATGTTCGTGACTTCTTCTAGGTCTTAGTTAGTCTGTGTATGAACTATTTTGCACATGGGTGTTTTTGAGCTTCCCTAGTTTGTGAAATTTTACCCGATTTTGATTATTGGAGTTGGAGAGCGAGACCAAAATCATGACTTATTTACATTTCTATGATTTTAATTCATTACAAATAATACAAAGCCAATATTTGTTTTGCAAAATAAATTTTATTAATGATTATTAGTAATAGTACATTTATATATATTTTTACTTTTTAATTATGTATATCTATATTACTATAATATCATATATATTTACATAATGCATATTGCATGTATTCTTTTGTCTAAAATAAATGATTGATATTGATTAAACTTGTTGGGCCTGGCTGTGCTAAGTTAGTACAATAATGAAATTATTATGTAATTTTTCAATGATTGAAAAAAAAACTGCGCAAGAGATTTTCTAAATCACTAATTAATTAATCGCTGTACTGAACCTGCAGTAAACTGTACATGCAGGAAATTACAAAATGTCAGAATATATAATAAATTGTGTTATATTTATGCAATGACATTGTTTAAAAAAAAATTTTGCACTCTATATGGAAAACCAACTAGTATATATTTCTCCAATAATTATTTTACCATAGTCACCATGCAAGACTATTTTCATGTTTTTCAGCAGGGAAAGAAAGCCCAGGCTCTGCCAAAATTACACAAATATCTTCATAATCATGGAAGTTGTGCCTTTTATTGAAATGTACGTATTGGTCTGTTGAGATAGCATGCTGATTAGCCATTGTTGATTTATTAATTGAGTTACTAGTTAATGAGTTTGTAAACCCTGAACAGCTTATACAAATATCTTTATAATCATGGAAGTTATGGCCTTTTTATAAAAAATGTGTTGGCCTGTTGAGTTTGCGCATTAATTAGCCAATATTGACTTATTAATTGCATCAATTGAGTTATGAAATGAGTGTGTGATGTATATTTATGACCCTGGTTAATGAGTTTGCAAACCCTGAACAAATAAAAAAAATATCTTCATAATCATGTAAGTTATGGACATGTCATGTGTCGGTCAGTTGACTTCACGCACTAATTAGCCAATATTGACTTATTAATATTAATTGCATTAACTGAGTTACTCTTAATGATACATGACTGGATTATGCATATTTATGACCCTACTTAATGTGCTTGCAACTCCTGAAAAATTATTTAAATATATGCAACAATAAAACAGTTATGCAATTTTAATCATACATTCCTGTATACGAGATGCAATTTTTACCGTATTAAAATCGCAATATCTTTGGATCTAATAAAGATATATTAATAAAATAAGCAGTTTTTGAAATTTTGGTTCCTTTACATTTCACCTTTCATTTAAATCAATCGCCAATGTTCTATCATGATGTCAATTTTTTCTTTGAAGTGCCCAGCAAAGGTGCGTGGGCAGCTTTCCAGTTCTTGGGTAGTTAAGATGCGTAATATTGTACGAAAGTCAGCCAACAAGTTGACTATGATCTAGTCGGTTTCATCTAGACACATGTCAGTGTAGTCTAGACTCTAGCATCTTAGTCTTAGACTTAGTATCACGCTCAGCCAACGGCAACTGACATATCCGATATCGATTATTGTAAACAAAATCAATGGAATTCCAGTTTCCCTAAACAAACCTGTGTAGCTATTGGCGCAAGAGCTCTTTCGATCGACTTTGTCTGCACATAATGTCTCAGCAAAGCATTGATATCATCCATGTTAATCCGATAGCAATTATTCCACCAGCAGTAAAATAAAATGTTGTTTACATTCACGTTAGTTATTTAGCTGCGTTCAAATTTTGGCAACAGTGCGCCACGCATGCGCGCCCCTTCGTCTGAAGTGCCACACTAACATGCTCTGGAGATAACGCAATATATAAATACGACGGAACTGCGAAAGAGATCGAATGTCCGGCAACGAATGTACGCGCGTAAAATCATGGCGGTGTCGGTGAAAAAAGTTACTTTAACACTGTTTATATATCTTCCGTACATATGCGATAAACCTGCTATTTTTAACTTTATTTTCCACATAGATTGTATCCAGATTTGTCCGTATTTTAGTGTGATCCTTGCAAGTATGTATACTTACACTTACAAATAATGAGCATTTGTAAGGCAAGAGATAAGCCTTTTATTCTTTGCCCATATCTTAACCCAGTTTTTATTTATTATGTTTTTTTTAATGTTACTAGAGGGTGCAGATATAATATCGTTGGACAAGGAATTCTATACATCCACCACCGTTTGACTGAAAAATCGGCGTCTGCATAGCTCCATACATTGTTGTTTGTTGAATTTTTTACTGTGGCCTCTGGGTTATTTAGATCAATGTATATGTGCTATACTAGAAAATTGCTAGTGTGTCGTGCCTAATGATCAACGACACCCATTCAAGGATTAATTACCGAAATTCCTGGTATAAAAAACAATGATAAGATAAGTAGCGATGCCAGACTCTTGTGAGAGCAACAAACGGTGGCGTCACACGACGGGGTCTGGACAATCGAGGTTACAAAAGAATGTGTTGCCACCTACCGGGATTTAATTGCATGTGATTCAGGGGGGTCAACGAATTAGCACTAGTGTCAGTGATAGCGAAGTCGATCCGTAACCGGCGATGGATAGTAGCTAAGCACGATTAATAATAATGACTTTTCACCGACTTAAGTATGGAATCTCACAGTTGCTCGCGTGATGATGAAATCTGGAGCTACAGTCCTTTAATACGCATGTCTAAAAGGAGTGAGCGGGAAACGATACCACCGACAGCATTGGAAACGGCCGTAAGTAACCGCTGTCGCTGAAACGTCACTCTCACTCAATGTTCACTGGCTTCACTGAAAGTCTGGCTGATAGTTTGATTGTACGGACAATGTAGGTGGTTATCCCAAACACAGTACGACGCACGCACGCACGCACGCACGCACACATGGCAATCATCAATGGAAACGGACAGTATGACTTAATTATAATGATAAATAATGAAACCTTTTCTTTTAGTTAGGACTTAGGTGAGTGTCCAAAACTGGAAAATAGGATATCCTATTTTATGATGATTCAACATAAATCGCAAAGTGCAATATTCTGAAATGCAATCTTCTTCCTTTTGCGTCTTTTACACGATGTGTTGCCATTTTCTGGTGCATGCCTTTGTCAAGTCAGTGACAGTGGCCAGGTCTATTTGAAACAATAATAGTCTATGAATGGATGGACATTCCAGTTTCTTGGATTGATGCATTTGACATGTTATTTACCTCTCAAGAAACTTGGTTAGAAGTTTTCTCCAAATATTTTGTCTCAGTTCAGGGCAAGTTTCTTTCAGTGGATGTTGATTTTTCTCCTAAACCAGTTCTCATTGTTTAATATCTTAATTTACGTCTTCCATTGAATACTTATGGCCTCACTGGCCTGTACGTGTTCTGTTTGTGTTCTCTGATGGCTTCACTGGCCTGTACATGTTCTGTTCGTGTTCTCTGATGGCCTCATTGACCTGTACATGTTCTGTTTGTGTTCTCTGATGGCTTCACTGGCCTGTACATGTTCTGTTTGTGTTCTCTGATGGCCTCGTTGGCCTGTACATGTTCTGTTTGTGTTCTCTGATGGCTTCACTGGCCTGTACATGTTCTGTTTGTGTTCTCTGTTGGCTTCACTGGCCTGTACATGTTCTGTTTGTGTTCTCTGATGGCTTCACTGGCCTGTATGTGTTTTGTTTGTGTTCTCTGATGGCCTCACTGGCCTGTGCATGTTACTGTTTGTGTTCTCTGTTGGCCTCACTGGCCTGTACATGTTCTGTTTGTGTTCTCTGTTGGCTTCACTGGCCTGTACGTGTTCTGTTTGTGTTCTCTGATGGCTTCACTGGCCTGTACATGTTCTGTTTGTGTTCTCTGTATGCTTCACTGGCCTGTACGTGTTCTGTTTGTGTTCTCTGATGGCTTCACTGGCCTGTACATGTTCTGTTTGTGTTCTCTGATGGCCTCATTGGCCTGTACATGTTCTGTTTGTGTTCTCTGATGGCTTCACTGGCCTGTACATGTTCTGTTTGTGTTCTCTGTTGGCTTCACTGGCCTGTACGTGTTCTGTTTGTGTTCTCTGATGGCTTCACTGGCCTGTATGTGTTTTGTTCGTGTTCTCTGATGGCCTCACTGGCCTGTGCATGTTACTGTTTGTGTTCTCTGTTAGCCTCACTAGCCTGTATGTATTCTGTTTGTGTTCTCTGTCGGTCTCGCTGGCCTGTACGTGTTCTGTTTGTGTTCTCTGTTGGCCTCACTGACCTGTACGTGTGATCTTTGATGGCTAAAAAGGTCTGACAACATGCCCTAATTAGTGTACACCTCTTTTTTAATCAGGAAGATACATAATTATCGTAATTTTACTAGTGTGGAACAGCTGAAAAGTGTTGCCACCTGGTGTTAAACAGTTTGCACCACTTTTCAGTTGCTCTACACTATTCACCAAACAGATTCATTGACATTTTCCCAGTTTTTGTTGAGCATACTGTACTCTTACTAGGTGGAATACAGTATATATTGTTTATTATTAAATATTATTTATTGTGTATTATTATTACATATTATTTATTATTATTATATGATAGTCATGTGCCTTTGAATGACCAATCAATTATGACAAAGACAAATGCTGTGTTATTAATATGATAGTTATATTGTAATTATTACATATTTATTATGATAGTTATGTTGTAATTCTTATCCAGATTCCGTGTCCAAAACGAACACGATGCCATGATTCTGAGCAGAAAACTAGATCTGTGTCCCGGCAGTGCCGAGGGGCTCAGAAAAAGGGTGGTAAAGATGCAGGTTCATCTGAGAAGAAGGTCAGAAGAGAAGAGGGTTATTGCCCTTTCTGTCAAATGCCATTCAGAATCTTGGTGGTGCAGTCTGCTAGCTGGCATGTCAGCGAGTGTCTCGGTCAACCAATGACAGCTCTACAAGGTCAGTGCATTATTGTTTAGTACTTGATGCCGAAAGTTAGTTATGTCATACTAACTAATCTATTTCATACTCTACCAAATTAATTAAACTTATTACCAGAAGAAAGAAATATACAGACATACACAATGTTTTTTACAACACACTTTTAAACAACACCAAATTTATTTCCATTACATTCGATGCTCTAAAACAAGTTAGGTTCAAGCAAGGAATATTGCCCACACATTTGACTAACTTTGTAGTCAGGGTTTAGTGTGAAACAGCCCAGCTGTGTTGTTGCCTGTACTGGAGCCTAGAAAGAACTGTATTTGGTTCTGGTAACTAGTGGTAAGTGATGAGTAATGGTTTTGCTTATTTCACAGTCAGTTTACCTTTTTCTTCCATGACGTTTTGATTTCTATCAGCAATCTTTTTCAGATGACTACCGGTAGATGGCGTCACTGTAGTCATTCTACACAGATGTATCACTCTGGTGTGTGCCCACTGCAGCCGCACCCTGGGTGGCCCACTGGCCCTTCAGGAGATCAGCATAGATGTGTGAGAGTCGGTATCAGTCCTCATCTCGATTCATTCTGTCTTTGGTTTTCCTTATCCATATCGCTTCTTTGATGCCTCTTGTTCTCCAGTCCGACTTGAATTTGGCCCCCTCCCAGTCTACTATGTGATTGTGTTGAGTCATGTGATCTGTGATCGCTGATTTATGCATCTCTTTTTCCGATGTTTTTCTGTTGCTTCGTGTTGGGTCTGCTAGCCGATGCTTTCTCAGCGTCTTCTTCCTAGGGTATGTTTCGGTTGTCTGATGTATGTGGCATTACAGTTCTTACACGTTATGGAATGCACCCCTTCGCACATCTTTTGTGGTTCACCTTTGTCCTTTGGTCTTACTAGTGACCTCTTGATGGTGTTGTGAGGCTTCATTGCTGTGTTCATATTGTATTTCTTCATGATCCGTGATGTGGTTTCAGATAATCCTTGGACATATGGAAGTACCACCATGCCTTTGTTCTGGTCTTTTTCCACTGTCTTTTTCCTGATGTTATCTTCCTTCTTTGTTTTCATCTTTCTCTATACTGTTGATATGGTCCATTGTAGATATCCACATCTCGTTAGAGTTTCCTTGATGTGTTCTCTTTCTTTCCGTTTATCTTCCTCTTCTGTCACAAGTGTTTCGCATCTGTTTAGTAATGTACGGATCACTCCCATCTTCTGGTGTAATGGATTGTGTGAAGAAAAGTTTAGATATTGGTCTGTGTGGGTATTGGTCTGTGTGGGTATTGGTCTGTATGGGTATTGGTCTGTGTGGGTATTGGTCTGTGTGGGTATTGGTCTGTGTGGGTATTGGTCTGTATGGATATTCTTTCGGAAGATTAGTAGTTTCACCTCTCCCGATTCCTTCCTCACTAGTAAAGTGTCCAAAAAATGGTATCGTTCCTTCTGCTTCTTCTTCATGTGTGAATTTGATGCTGTTTGTCTCGTCCACTCTGTTTAGATGGTCGGTCAGTTGCTGTGTCATCCGTGTTTTTATCACTTCTAGTTTGTCATCTACATAATGTTTCCACATTCTAGGTCGGCAGCTGATCGGGGCTGTGGCAATAGCCTCTTGTTCCAGATGTTCCCTGAAGAGGTTGGCGACGATGGGGGACACTGGGCTACCCATGACTGTGCCAAATTTCTGTTGGTATATCATATTTCTGAATGTGAAGTAAGTTCTGTTCAGAACAAAGTTCAATAGTGCCATGATGTCTTCTATTTCCAGTCTCGTCCTGTCTGTTAAGGTGGTGTCTTTCTGTAGTCTGGTCTTGATTATCTCCATAGTCTTAGGTATGGGCGTGTTAGTGACGAGAGACACATCTTGGGACGCGAAAATTTCATCTTCATGTAGGGTCACTGATTTCTTCTCGTGACGTTGCTATCAGCAATCTTCTTCAGATGACTACTGCTAGATGGCGACATGGTAGTCATTCTCCGCAGATGTAAACTGACTGTGAAATAAGCAAAAATATTACTCATTTGAACCATCCAGTCTGATGAACATCTTCACTCATAGTGGTAAGTGATACTGTCAATGGTGCATCTGTGATCTCACAGCAATGGTGTTGGCCAAGTACAATGATGTATCTGTGATGTCACAACACTGGTGTTGGGCAAGGGCAGTGATGTATCTGTGATGTCACAGCAGTGGTGTTGGCCAAGTACAATGATGTATCTGTGATGTCACTACACTGGTGTTGGGCAAGGGCAGTGATGTATCTGTGATGTCACAGCAGTGGTGTTGGCCAAGTACAATGATGTATCTGTGATGTCACTACACTGGTGTTGGGCAAGGGCAGTGATGTATCTGTGATGTCACTACACTGGTGTTGGCCAAGTGCAGTGGTTGATAGGGCTGAACACTTTCTGTTTCAGAATGTCCAAGTGGACTTGAATGTGACATCACGATCCAGAGTCACTATCGCAAATATCGTCACTCAGCGCTGGCAGCTCTGAGGTCAGGGGTCAAACTGACCGAATGTCCCCAGGGCTGCTACAGGGGGGACACAGGTATGGTAATGGCATTTAGCATTTCTCAACCATTTTTTCTAACCTTACTTATTTAACCAAAAATGCACAAAATGTAGTTGTTTTTGAAAAGCCAAAATAATCCATTTCAGAAAGATAAATCATATAATGGTTCCATAATTTTATGCAATGATTTGTCATACTTTGGGCTATAAATACACCTTAAATGTGTAACAATGGATGAAACTGGATGATCTGTAAAAGTACTAAACTCTTCACTAGACGGCGTAAATCTCAGTTTCTTTTTATTTAGCACCAGTCGTTGAAATTGTTCAAGTTGGACCTAACAAGTGAAAAGTTGTATACTGTGTACAATACTTTACATTGTACACTGATGGGATACCTGATGTTGTACACTGATATTGTACACATTTGTTGCACACTGGTGTTGTACATGGATGTTGTATACTGGTAGGATACCTGATGTTGTATACTGAAGGTGTACATTGATTATGTACACTGGCATTGTACCCTGATGATGTACATCGATGTTAGTTACTGGTTGGATAGGTGATGTTATGAAATTGGTGTTGTACAACAATATTGCACAGTGAGTTTGTACAACATGGTGACACATTATGCTGTACATGGATGGGCTACCTGATGTTGTACACTTGAGTGTGAACAAGTATAAATCTATAAGAGGGTATGAATTGTGGTAATGTTCCGTAGACGTTTGTTAATTTGTAGATTGCATTGCAGAGACCAGAGGATCGCAACCATGTCAGCTAAAGCAGTTCACACAGACCAACCTAAGACCCACACAGACCAGTCTCGGTTCCACACAGACCCATCTCAGACCCGCACGGACCGGTCTTAGACGCACACATGAACTATCAAGTGACATCAGTCAGTCACATGGTTTAAGTGAATTAAGTTCTGGCGCAGGATGTGACTACTATGAGTCATCCACAGACCCGCAGGCATCACATATCTCTCCCTTTGATGCACATTGGCCGTTGTTCCCACGGGGCTCATCCTCCGAGATGAAGCAGGTGTCAGCTACAAGGAATACAGACTCACAAGAGGCTCGTACAGAAAACGGTGAAACTTCAGAAGTTAATTTTGTGGTGAACTCTGAGAGTGAGGACAGGAACGATGATGTCAAGTTCTACAGAAACGTGTCAGAGATGCTGGTTGATGCAACAGAAGAGGAGACCAAGGACATAACGACTCCTGCTGCAAAGACTGGGGTAACATCAGAACATCCTGACACCACATACGATGATGGAGACACAGGTTTAATTGGTGACGTGAACACTTGTGTAGCAAATGATGCATTGTCCAGAGAACATTCACAAGTAAATAAATCTACAAATCAGCACCATGCAAATCGACATGATTCCCCACTAAGAATCTCAGTCCCAGTGCATCATGGGAATGCCATTATTTATAGTGCACAGTCCACACAATTAACACAGTCACCACGGAAACAGCGAAGTGAATTGGACATCACCGGGAATCAGAAATCTATAGACGCATTCTTCAAGCCCATGAAGTCAAGAATGTTGTCACTATCAGCTAAAGAAGACAAATTGTCTCTACAAAGATGTGTTGGTGAGGTGACGCAGCAACAGTTAAGTGAGAAATCAAAACTTGTTCCTCTGAAGAATGCGCCAAGTGCTGGCAGTGCATGGAACAAGACTGTCTTGTCTGGTGTGTCTTCAAACTGTGGCTCTAGCAACAGGAGCAGATCTCAAAGGAAATGTCCCTTCTACAAATGGATTCCAGGCAAGTACTGATTAGTCAAAGTTAAACTATTCTTCTGACATTTCTCCAAACCCCAAATCACAAAAAACTCACAAATGCAAAAAATCACAGTACTAAAAATTACATAGACCAGGAAAAAATATATGGCTAAATTTATAAAACTAGTTTTCTCTAAAGTTTGCCCAATTTCTTTTGCCATAATAAGTGGAAACATTGTAGTTATAATGTTCCATATTGTGTTGTAGGTACTATATTCACTGTAGATGTGTTGTATATTGTGTTGTAGGTACTGTATTCACTGTAGATGTGTAGTATATTGTGTCATAGGTACTATATTCACTGTAGATGTGTTGTATATTGTGTAGCAGGTACTGCGTTAATTGTAGACGTGTTGTATTTTATGTTGTAGATATTGTTTTCTCTACATAGACATGTTGCATCTTGTGTTGTAAATACTGTATTCACTGTAGATGTGTTGTATATTGCATTGTAGGTACTGTGTTCACTGCAGACATATTGTTTCTTGTATTGTAAGTACTGCATTCATTGTAGACATGTTACAGCATGTGTCTGGTACTGTGTTCACTGTAGATGCGTTATTGTAGTACATCTGGTGTTGTAGGTATTGTGTTCACTGTAGACATGTTACATCAGGTGTTGTAGGTACTGTGTTCACTGTAGATGTGTTACATCAGGTGTTGTAGGTAGTGTGTTAACAGTAGACATTACATCAGGTGTTGTAGGTGATGTGTTCACTCTAGATGTGTTACATCTGGTGTTGTAGGTACTGTGTTCACTCTAGATGTGTTACAGCATGTGTCTTAGGTACTGTATTCACTTTAGATATAGGTACTGTGTTCACTGTAGACATGTTACATCAGGTGTTGTAGGTACTGTGTTCACAGTAGACATATTACATCAGGTGTTGTAGATAGTACTGTGTTCGCAGTAGACATATTACAACAGGTGTTGTAGGTACTGTGTTCACTCTAGATGTGTTACATCAGGTGTTGTAGGTACTGTGTTCACAGTAGACGTATTACATCAGGTGTTGTAGGTACTGTGTTCACAGTAGACATATTACATCAGGTGTTGTAGGTACTGTGTTCACAGTAGACATATTACAGCAGGTGTTGTAGGTACTGTGTTCACTCTAGGTGGTGTAGGTACTGTGTTCACAGTAGACGTGTTACATCTGGTGTTGTAGGTACTGTGTTCATTGTAGACATGTTACATCTTGTGTTGTAGGTACTGTGTTCACCGTAGATGCGTTCAGCTATGGTGTTGTTCCCGAGTGTGCCGCATACTTCCTCTCTCACTTCCACTATGATCATTACATGGGTCTGAAGAAGTCTTTTGCCCAACCAATCTACTGCAGCCAGGTAAATATTGAACATACACAAACTCTGTTGTCTTCACTTGATCACAGGATGCTGTTCTTAAAAGAAAAATCTTGTTACAATATCAACTATATCAGTTATCAATTTGTTCTAGCATCTTGGCCCCATCTTGTTTTAGTGAGTCATAATTGGCTTATATCATTTTATCCTTGTCTATTTAATTTAAATATTTTGACTTGAATTTCATGTTTACATTGTATGCTGAATGACAAGGTCAGTGTTCATGAATGAATCAATCAATATTTTAGAGATGAAGAGATAACAGTCAAATTGTATCTGACAACTGTGGTTCATTAACAAACATTTGAACAGTCAAGATTATGTAATTATATAGTTTCCTTTTATGTTTATGAAATGATTTTATAAAAAACAACGGTCAGATTTTAAAATTGTAACCCTTAAAATGTTATGATACTATTTTATCATCAATTATAAATATTATGTAAAATTAGCTCAAAATCATATTAGTGCTAGGGATCATGTAACAGTTTTGTAACTATCCAGCGTGTGAGCGATATTGGCTGTAATATTTACTCCAAACATTCAACCTTATTTACATTGTAACAAATCAGCATAAGAAATGTCAGGTAAGTCATGTTTTTTATTGCATAAACGTTGCAGAAATATTACAGTTTTTTGAATGATCATCTAAATGGATTTCCGTGACTGACATGGACTGTATTTATTTAACAGAACAAAGTTGAACGAGATCTGTGGAATGCATACAAAAGAGCACGCGTTTGTTATTTTATGAAATACTTAATTGTAGAGAAACTTAGTATGACAACAGGTGGTTTGGTTCCACTTTCAGGTAACAGCAAACTTGGTGAGAAAGAAGATAGGTGTCGATGTGACATATCTCAACTCCCTGCCTCTTGATACGGTCCATGTCATCAACGGGATCAAAGTGACCTTCATCGATGCCAACCAGTAAGTATATAGCTCCATAAGTCTGATCTCTTCATAACCGATGTTGATGTGTAACTGACAAAGTTGATGTGTAACTAATGTTGATGTGCAGCTGATGTTGATGTGCAGCAGATGTTGTTATACATAGTCGATGTTGATGTGTAACGAATGTTGATGTATTAGTGGCCTTTTGTGTTTTTAGTTGTCCTGGGTCAGTGATGATATTATTCCAACTGCAAAATGGTCAGGTAATCTTGCATACTGGAGATTTCCGTGCCAACTCGACAATGGAGCACCACCTGGTGGGAATCAAAGTAAACCAGCTCTTCCTCGACACAACGTAATTATATTTATTACTGCATTAAAAAAGTATAATAAAATAATTTTACACATTTTATTTCTGTTAAAATCCATAGTAATGATAACATATTTCAATTGACAGTGGACTGCAAATTGTTCATGTTAATCAACATCTGCTGAAATCTTATTAGTGACACTAATATACTTATGAGTGACACTAATATACTTATATGTACATCATTGATTTCTTTGGAGGCATTTCTAAAAATTACATGAAAGTTCTGGCATTGTCATATTTACAAAAATGTCTTTTAAACATGAAACATCACCCGATAAATACAATCTGAGATAAAATGGTTAGTTTATCTTAAAAACATCTGTTGAAAATACTCAATTTAAAACAAGCCATTAATAGCCGTCCCAGTCATCTTGGCAGTGGTTTTGCAGCTTCCAGTAAAACACGAGACATCACAAACGTGTCACTTTCACTGTGTTTTAATGACCTGTCAATAATTGTAATGTTTTATACTTACTTTTTTATACTTAATACATGTTTTATTAACTCTTATATTTTATGATATATATGGTTTGAATAAATATATTTAATTGATCCAATTGCCTATAAAGCTCCCAAGAGCATTTTTTAAGTGAATTCAGCTGCTCTATGAATGCCTATTATTTTATTATTATTATTATTATCACTAACAAACTTATCTTTTCTCCTCCATTGACTGTAGCTACTGTGATCCGAGCTACTCCTTCCCACCTCAAGATGAGGTCATCCGTCTCGCTGTGACAATGTCTGAAGACTATCTACAGCGGAACCCAAAGGGACTCATTGTTGTTGGGTCATACACTATAGGGAAAGAACGACTCTTTCTTGGTACGTAATGTATAGTTTAAAGCAAAACAAACATCATGGTTTGGGGCTGTGCAACTAAAAGAGAATAAAACCTAACCAAGTGCAACTGAAATCAAGATTATTACATCACTGGTTCACTCAGAATGTGTCTAAAAGTGGGTTATTCCGGTCATTTCTCCAGTTGACTGGGGGCTGAAATGTAAACCAGCGCGACTGATAACCACATGCACAGTTCTATGAAATCAGGTACCCTTGTCTCCTTGTGACGACACAGAATCAATGCAGTCTAAAAACACATCTTGACATAAAAAGGACTAGTTTAGTAAACGAAGGCCAAAATATGTTATACAAGTTAAGTTTGGACACAAACAGCGTGGCCATATCCTATTGGCAAGTACAGGAATTAGTGTATACAAATATATTTTTATTTGGCGAGTGAATTGTGCTAGACACTGATCTAACAGTATGTTGTGGCCCATGAAATTAAGATGTTGTGTGTTCAACAAGGTTTTTCTGGTAAACCACTGACTTGATATTCTTAATTATAGGTTCAAATGGTTATTATTTGGGCATTTTTTTGACAACACTAGAGACGAGGAGATTAAAACAGAAGCTCAAATAGAAATATTTAAGATATTGAATGGTTATGAAAATATTAATAGAAGCATGTTTTCTTGCTTAAGGAAGGTAGAAGAACTAGAGGGCACAGAGAGGGCACAAAGAGGACACAAAGAGGGCACAAATAGGACACAAAGAGGGCACAAAGGGGGCACAAAGAGGGTACAGAGAGGACACAAAGGGGGCACAAAGAGGGCACAGAGAGGGCACAGAGAGGACACAGAGAGGACACAAAGGGGGCACAAAGAAGACACAAAGAGGACACAAAGAGGACACAAAAGGGGCACATAGAGGGCACAAAGTAACTTTAGTGAAGGAACAGTGTAGATTATCAGAAAGTATTCAGTCTCACAGAGGACGCTAAAAATAAATTGAACAAATTATCTACTTATTGTGTAAATGTTAGCAGCATGGATGTGTAAAAACAGAATTGACAACTGTCAGAGTTGCGGGGTATATCAGAGGGGCAAGGTATATCAGAGGGGTGGGGTATATCAGAGGGGTGGGGTATATCAGAGGGGCAGGGTATATCAGAGGGGCAGGGTATATCACAGTGGTGGGTTATATCAGAGTGGCATGAACAGTTGGACTGACCAAATGTCATAAAACTTCTTTGATACAAAGAACACATGATGTACAGACTAATGACAATTAACCGACATCACTAAAAAAAGTCAAATATTGAAAAAGAATAATTTTAGTTTCTTTTTTGTTACATTTCACAACTACTGTAAATATGTTGTGAGCATATTTCACATTGCATATATTGTCTTCAGACACATTTTTTCAGTTTGAATCTGTATTTTAGGTTAATCAGCCTACAACATTCAGATTTAGGCTCCAAATTACACCTGCATCAAACAAAGTCTGATGCTTTCACTGGAAATCTGCCTCTAGAGCTGTCTGCTTACTTGGGGTGCAGTGACTCTGTGGTCAGAACAAGAGATCCAGGTTTGATTCCTCTTGCTGCTGTTTCGAAGCTGGGCAGTTTTGTTCACTCAACATTGCTCCAGTTCACTCCATTTTGCTCCAGCTCATTTCACTCCACTTTGCTCCAGTTCACTCCACTTTGCTCCAGTCCACTCCACGTTGCTTCAGTTCACTCCACTTTGCTCCAGGTTGCTCCAGTTCACTCCACTTTTCTCCAGTTCACTCCACGTTGCTTCAGATCACTCCTCTTTGCTCCAGTTCACCCCACTTGTTCCAGTTCACTCCAGTTTACCCCACGTTGCTCCAGTTGACCTCACTTTGCTGCAGTTCCCACCATGTTGCTCCAGTTCACTCCACTTTTTTCCAGTTCACTCCACTTTGCTCCAGTTCACTCCACTTTGCTCCTGTTCACTCCACTTTGCTCCAGTTCACTCCACTTTGTTCCAGTTCACTCCACTTAGTTCCAGTTCACTCAACTTTGCTCCAGTTCACTCCACTTTGCTCCAGTTCACTCCACTTTGCTTCTGTTCACTCCACTTTGCTCCAGTTCACTCCACTTTGCTCCAGTTCACTCCACTTTGCTTCTGTTAATTCCACTTTGCTCCAGTTCACTCCACTTTGCTCCAGTTCACTCCACTTTGCTTCTGTTCACTCCACTTTGCTCCAGTTCACTCCACTTTGCTCCAGTTCACTCCACTTTGCTTCTGTTCATTCCACTTTGCTCCAGTTCACTCAGCTTTATAAATGAGTACCTGGCTATAGACAAGTTGATCAGACTCCAAAACCTGCATCAAACAAAGTGTGCTGTTTTCGCTGGAAATCTGCTTCTAGAGATATCTGTTTATTTGGAATGTAGTGGCTGTGTGGTCAGAACATAGGACTCTCAATCAGGAGATCCAGGTTTAAATCTGCCTCTAGTACTATCTACTTACTTGGGGTGCAGTGGCTGTGTGCTCAGAACATAGGACTCTTAATCGAGAGATCCAGGTTTAAATCTGTCTCTAGAGCTGTCTACTTACTTGAAGTGCAGTGGCTCTGTGGTCAGAACATAGGACTCTTAATCGAGAGATCCAGGTTTAAATCTGTCTCTAGAGCTGTCTGCTTACTTGGGGTGCAGTGGCTGTGTGCTCAGAACATAGGACTCTTAATCAAGAGATCCAGGTTTAAATCTGTCTCTAGAGCTGTCTGCTTACTTGGGGTGCAGTGGCAGTGTGCTCAGAACATAGGACTCTTAATCAAGAGATCCAGGTTTAAATCTGTCTCTAGAGCTGTCTGCTTACTTGGGGTTGGAAATTTTGTTCACTCCACTTTGCTCCAGTTCACTCAGCTTTATAAGTAAGTACCTGGCTACAGACAGTTCACTCAGCTTTATAAGTAAGTACCTGGCTACAGTGGTGGATATGCGAACGAGTAGTCTTTGCGCAGTAATTGCAGCATGGCTGAATGCTTCACAGAGAAGTTAAATTGGCATTGGAATGAACAGGTCTGCCAGGGGGTGAAATTACTTGATACCACGCTATTTAAGGACGTACCTTTTCTTCTGATGCAGGCATCAAGAGTATTTATGCTTTGACTGCTTTAAGTTGGTCATTTAATTTTATTTTTATATCTTTTTGTGATGAACACAGGAACGTGTACTTCATAATTTTTTTTTTGTAAATTTAAAACATCTGTATAAAAATAGAATTGGGGGTTGTATACCAACCAAAGTATGTATTGATTCTGGGACAACCACACAGTGTGGCTGGTCACATTTCCAATAGTGTGATACACTCGAGTTGACAACCTTTGACTTGGGTTCATGACATTTGACTCGATATGATGACCTTTGACATTTGTCTTCCTCAGCCATTGCAGAAGCTGTCAACTGTCACATCTGTGTGACAAGTGACAAGAAGACAGTACTGGTCTGTCTTGATGACACCGCCTTCACAAAGCGACTAACGTTGAAGTCTCGAGAAGCTAAAGTTCACGTCCTGCCAATGTCCAAGTTGTCTTATAGTGTAAGTGAAACCTTCAGTAGAAGATCGACCAGACTTGTTGCTTTCTTTTCAAGGCAGGTTTAAACAACTGATTTCTCCCCAATTTATCGTGTGACTCAGTGTTGCATGATAATGCACAACAATAATGTGTGAGCGTTTATATGAGGATTCAACATGTTTCTTCTAGATCTTCCCTCTCATTACTCATGTTTACTGTTACAGTGAGGAATGCGTGCATGTTCTATATGTATTCTTGTACCTGATATGACTCAGTCAGCAACTTCATTACATGACATGTTCACTGCCACCATTGCTGGAGATTGACATTTGCTGATTGGTCACAGCTTCAAAACTGTAGTAAACTGTTAGGTCAAGTTGACCTAGTCCCGAATATCCCCAACCAAATTATTCAATAAATCGGCCTCAGGTGGGTATTTCCATGACCAATTCTTGCAGTAGTTTATCGTTCATGTCGCCCGACAAATCATTGCACAAAACATTGCTTGTATAAACTGGGCTTCATGCAGTATCATTTGTCTGGTCTGCCATGTCAGATTGGGTCATGACTTTTGAGCATCACCTTGGGTCTTGACCTATGAGCATCAGCTTGGGTCGTGAAACATGAGCATCACCTATGGTCATGATTTATGAACATTTCCTTGTCTTATGATGCATAAACATTACCTTGGGTCATGACACATGAACATCAGCTTGGGTCATGGCCTTGTAGTCTTTGGGATTTCCTACAAATTAGTCATTATTATGGTATCAAGTTTCAATTACTATTTCCACAGTACTAAGATAAGCTGCTTACGTGAAACAGCTGCTTTATAGAATCAAAATAAATTATCTGGCCCAATATGATTCTATTTAGCATAGTTTACTGTATTGTGATATCAGTCCTTATAATGTTACCCTGGGCAGGTTACTACATAGTACAACAGAATAAAGTGATGTTGTTGCAAGGCCTGTGTGACTACCTTTACTCTGTACAGTGTTACACTGGGCAGGTTACTACACAGTACGACACAACAAAGTGATGTTGTTGTTGCAGGGCCTGTACAGTGTTACACTGGGCAGGTTACTACATAGTACAACAGAACAAAGTGATGTTGTTGCAGGGCCTGTGTGACTACCTTTACTCTGTACAGTGTTACACTGGGCAGGTTACTACATAGTACAACAGAACAAAGTGATGTTGTTGCAGGGCCTGTGTGACTACCTTTACTCTGTACTTTGTTACACTGGGCAAGTTACTACATAGTACAACAGAACAAAGTGATGTTGTTGCAGGGCCTGTGTGACTACCTTTACTCTGTACAGTGTTACACTGGGCAAGTTACTACACAGTACAACAGAACAAAGTGATGTTGTTGCAGGGCCTGTGTGACTACCTTTACTCTGTACAGTGTTACACTGGGCAAGTTACTACACAGTACAACAGAACAAAGTGATGTTGTTGCAGGGCCTGTGTGACTACCTTTACTCTGTACAGTGTTACACTGGGCAAGTTACTACATAGTACAACAGAACAAAGTGATATTGTTGCAGGGCCTGTGTGACTACCTTTACTCTGTACAGTGTTACACTGGGCAAGTTACTACATAGTACAATAGAACAAAGTGATATTGTTGCAGGGCCTGTGTGACTACCTTTACTCTGTACAGTGTTACACTGGGCAGGTTACTACACAGTACAACACAACAAAGTGATGTTGTTGCAGGGCCTGTGTGACTACCTTGACTCTGTACTTTGTTACACTGGGCAAGTTACTACACAGTACAACAGAACAAAGTGATGTTGTTGCAGGGCCTGTGTGACTACCTTGACTCTGTACAGTCAGAGTTTGACAGCATCCTCGCCTTCCAACCAACCGGCTGGACTCACACCAAGACATCCACAAGTCTACACAACCTGAAGGCCAAGATCCACCGCCGCGACCTCACTCTCTATGGTCAGTGATCTGTCTACAGCAATCAGTAGCATGTCTAGGATCTCACAAAGGGGGAGACCTAAGGGGAAGCCCAAAGGGGAGACCAAAGACCCACTGCCCCTCTCTAACTACACAACTGACAGTCATATATCTACAATGCTCAGAACTGGGTTTAATTACAATTGTCAAGTAAAAGTATCTCAAATACAATTGCATAAAAGCTCAATTACATTGTTCATAGCAGTCAATTACATTGTTTAGAATTACAAAACAATCTGTTACAATTGCATTGCTTCAAAACAATCCATTACAGTTATATTGTTTCAAAACAATCAATTACAATTGCATTGTTTCAAACCAATCAATTATAATTACATTGTTTCGAAACAATCCATTACAATTACATTACAAGATAACGTGTCATTACTGCTCAGTCTTAAACAGGGTGTTTGGTGGATTCATCCATTCTTACAGCCAGACATGGTTCAATCACAGTGGTCAGTTACATACCTCATTAAACTCATTTATAATTACACTTACATGCTTCTAAAAAAGCAATTGCAAATACAATGTAACACTAATAGTATTGTAATTTATTACAAATTACACAATTACAATTGAACCCAACCCTTGTGTCTAGAATAGCATCTCTTGTGTTTCACTGCAGCCCTTCACTGACGTCACTCTGTTTTTCACTGCAGCCCTTCACAGACGTCTCTCTGTGTTTCACTGCAGCCCTTCACTGACGTCTCTCTGTGTTTCACTGAAGCCCTGTAGTGATGTCTCTCTGTATTTCACAGCAGCCCTTCACTGACGTCTTCCTGTTTCACTGCAGCCCTGTAGTGATGTCTCTGTGTTTCACTGCAGCCCTTCAGTGACGCCTCTCTGTGTTTCACTGCAGCCCTTCACTGTTGTCTCTCTGTGTTTCACTGAAGCCCTTCAGTGACGCCTCTCTGTGTTTCATTGCAGCCCTTCACTGACGTCTTTCTGTTTCACTGCAGCCCTTCAGTAACGCCTCTCTGTGTTTCACTGCAGCCCTTCACTGATGTCTCTCTGTGTTTCACTGCAGCCCTTCACTGACGCCTCTGTGTTTCACTGCAGCCCTTCACTGATGTCTCTCTGTGTTTCACTGCAGCCCTTCAGTGACACCTCTCTATGCTTCACTGCAGCCCTATACTGACGTCTTTCTGTTTCACTGCAGCCCTTCACTGACATCTCTCTGTGTTTCGCTGCAGCCTTTCACTGACGTCTATGTTTCACTGTAGTCTTTCACTGATGTATCTCTGTTTCACTGCAGCCCTTCACTGACATCTCTGTGTTTCACTGCAGCCCTTCACTGATATATCTCTGTTTCACTGCAGCCCTTCACTGACATCCCTCTGTGTTTCACTGCAGCCCTTTAGTGATGTCTATGTGTGTTTCACTGGAACCCTTCAGTAATGTCTCTCTGTGTTTCACTGCAGCCTTCAGTGACGCCTCTGTGTTTCACTGCAGCCCTTCACTGATGCCTCTCTGTGTTTCACTGCAGCCTTCAGTGACGTATCTCTGTGTTTCACTGCAGCCCTTCACTGATGCCTCTCTGTGTTTCACTGCAGCCTTCAGTGACGTATCTCTGTGTTTCACTGCAGCCCTTCACTGATGCCTCTCTGTGTTTCACTGCAGCCTTCAGTGACGTATCTCTGTGTTTCACTGCAGCCTTCAGTGACGTATCTCTGTGTTTCACTGCAGCCCTTCACTGATGCCTCTCTGTGTTTCACTGCAGCCTTCAGTGACGTATCTCTGTGTTTCACTGCAGCCCTTTAGTGACGTCTATGTGTGTTTCACTGCAGCCCTTCAGTGATGTCTCTGTGTTTCACAGCAGCCCTTCAATGTCTCTCTGTGTATCACTGACATCTCTCTGTTTTACTACAGCCCTTCGGTGATGTCTCTGTGTTTCCCCGCAACCCTTCAGTGACGTCTCTCTGTTTCACTACAGCCCTTCAGTGACGTTTCTCTGTTTCACTGCAGCCCCTCAGTGACGTCTCTGTGTTTCACTGCAGCCCTTCAGTGATGTCTCTATGTGTTTCACTACAGCCCTTCAATGACGTCTCTATGTGTTTCACTGCAACCCTTCATTGACGTCTCTCTGTGTCTCACTGCATCCATTCAATGACGTCTCTCTGTGTTTCAGGCCTGCCCTACAGTGAACATAGCAGCTACCTAGAAATGAAACGTTTTGTGCAGTTCCTTGAACCCAACAAGATCATCCCAACAGTGAATAACGGGAATCCAACAAGCAGGAACAAGATGGAGAAACTGTTCCACAGTTGGCAGACGGAGACCAGAGATGAACTACCTCCTGAGGGGAGTAAACTCAAACAGACGGGGCTGAACGGTTGGCTGAAGTGAAGCAAGTTTGACTTAGGTATATCTGGAATGCTTGTGATTCTCTCAGTGTCTTAAAGGGACAGTGTCTGTTTCCATCTTACAATTATGTTACGTATCATAAATTATGTAAATTCTAACATCTTGACTGCCCAAATATGTTTTAATGAACCACAATTGTATCTGTTTAATTTGAATGTCTAGACTCGAATGTTTACATTACAGGCTGTATAGCAAGATTAATATTCATGAAATTGGTCAAATAATATTTTTAAATTGTAGTTCAATGATGCACACTTGTGTGGTTGAGATGTTGGAGAAATATTAAAAGAAATTGCATTGTTAATACACATATAATAATTTGGATGTATAATACTTTATCAATTACTGACCAGAAATTATGAGATACCTCTTTACAGTCTACTGATTAAGTCTGATTTGGGGATGGAAGTTTGTATAATTGTGTGTTTATTAAGGTGGCCGATTACCCTGAAATAAAACTAATTAAACTTTAAATAAAGGATGATTGAAATCCATTAGACACCACAATTTTGCAGTTTTTTGTAACAATAACAGCTGTGTCATCTGCAAAATTATACAATCAGTCATACATGAGATTAATTTACTATTCAAATATAAACCTTGCAGGAATATTGCAATTTGATATGTTCATATTATATAAAGCATTTTAAACTCACATAATAAAAATGGTAAAATTAATTATTTTATGTATTTTATTAAGTTGCATTAAAACCACATTTTAGTTAAATTTTTACAATATTTTACCCACAAGGAGTCACACCATTTCAGTAAAACTCAAACAAATTCGTTTATTATTTATCTCTATAAAACTGCAAAAAAGTTGGGGGTTTCCATGCTAAATATTGAAATATCTGTCATAGTAACAGCAGTGTCAGCAGCAAAATTACCAAAACAGTTACCAAAAGTAAAATATTACCTACAAGGAATAATGTCATTTCAGTAAAAGTTGGCCGAAATGTGAATTTCTTATTCATCTCTATATACACCGAAAAACTAATGAAGCGCCTGACAAAAAATCAGGGTATACTAAAATCACATGAGTTCTGAACAAATTTTCTGTAATGAATTTACACACATTGTCCGCCAGGGGCTCCACTGGTAGTACATTACAACACACATTGTCTGCTGGGGGCTCCACTGGTAGTACATTACAACACATTGTCTACCGGGGGCTCCACTGGTAGTACATTACAACACGCATTGTCTGCTGGGGGCTCCACTTTTAGTACATTACAACACACATTGTCTACCGGGGGCTCCACTGGTAGTACATTATAACACGTATTGTCTGCTGGGGGCTCCACTGGTAGTACATTACAACACGCATTGTCTGCTGGGGGCTCCACTGGTAGTACATTACAACACACATTGTCTGCTGGGGGCTCCACTGGTAGTACATTACAACACACATTGTCTGCCGGGGGCTCCACTGGTAGTACATTACAACACACACCGTCCACCGGGGGCTCCACTGGTAGTACATTACAACACACACCGTCCACCGGGGGCTCCACTGGTAGTACATTACAACACACACCGTCCACCGGGGGCTCCACTGGTAGTACATTACAACATACATTGTCCGCCGGGGGCTCCATGGGTAGTACATTACAACACACATTGTCTGCCGGGGGCTCCATTTCTAGTACATTACAACACACATTGTCCACCGGGGGCTCCACTGGTAGTACATTGCAATACACACCGTCCACCGGGGGCTCCACTGGTAGTACATTACAACACACACCGTCCACCGGGGGCTCCACTGGTAGTACATTACAACACACATTGTCTGCCGGGGGCTCCATGGGTAGTACATTAAATTTATACATGTATCATTTGTGTTTATTATTGGCATAAAGGACATAGTTTCAGTCGATATCCTAACATGCTACATTGATGTATTTTTCCACAAAAATCATATTTATCACAGTTTATAAAGGTAATAACTTGGCGAATACGAAGTTGCACACAGGTTACTGTGATTCCGGTTCATGTGGGGATCTGAGGTTAAATTATATTGTTTTGTATAATATCACACATCACTAGCCTAATACGGAACAACTTATCTACAGATTGTGTAACTGCTAGCAGCATGAATATGTTTAAAAACAAGGTTGACACATATCTCAGGAGGGTGGATTACACATAGATTAAAAATGTTGGACTCTCGATAAGGCAATGGCTTCCTTGTCCACTTGCCATATGGGCCTTTGCCTTGGATGGCAATCTTGCTAAATCTTGTTAGATCAGTGTCTTGAGATGGCCCCTAATTTACTCCACAAATCAGATGCATTAAAGGTCGCTGCATTTAAACAGGTGCTATTAAATGTGTTTATCTAGTGTATGATGTATATGGTACCCAACTAAAATGAGTTATGCCTATGTTTTGATGTTATATTTACTTGTATTTTTACATTTTATACTGACATGTGACATTTAACCTGACACCGAAAGGTTCCATTGCTATAAATCATAAAATATTAATTGCATGATCTTATTCTGTGTCTGTTGGTGAATTTCGCAAAGGTTTTATGAGATTCATATGCATATGGTATAATTACTGACAATTCATTATCATTACAAAAATGTTGAAATGTCTCATTATCATTACTACATTTTAAAAACATTCATTATGTAATTCCACCAAATAAGAAAAATTTCAGAGATGTTAAACTGGATTATGGGAAGTCTGGAAGACTTGGGGCACAGATGTCTGGAAGACTTGGGCACAGATGTCTGGAAGACTTGGGGCATAGATGTCTGGAAGACTTGGGCACAGATGTCTGGAAGACTTGGGGCACAGATGTCTGGAAGACTTGGGCACAGATGTCTGGAAGACTTGGGGCATAGATGTCTGGAAGAATTGGGGCATAGATGTCTAGAAGTCCTGGGGCATAGATGTCTGGAAGACTTGGGGCATAGATGTCTGGAAGAATTGGGGCATAGATGTCTAGAAGTCCTGAGGCATAGATGTCTGGAAGACTTGGGGCATAGATGTCTGGAAAACTTGAGGCATAGATGCCTGGGAGACTTGGGGCATAGGTGTCTGGAAAACTTGGGGCATAGATGTCTGGAAGACTTGGGGCATAGATGTCTGGAAGATTTGGGGCATAGGTGTCTGGAAGACTTGGGGCATAGATGTCTGGAAGACTGGGGGCATAGATGTCTGGAAGACTTGGGGCATAAGTGTCTTGAAAATAGGGGCATAGATGTCAGTCCCAAGAGACACAGTATTTCTGGGTAGGTGGCTCAAGTATACTTTGGCCCCCTATTCAGTACGGCTGCAGCCATCAACTCTAGCCCTCCCTCCCCCTAAATTGAACAAATTCAAAACCCCTGTTGAGGATTCAAAGCCAGTTATGACAATGTTCAGAATGATTAGCACGGACAACAATTCCAATGTTTTTTGGAGACCACTTCCACCGTCTACCGCAGGGTTTGCTGCACAAAACGCCCAGTTGTTCCCTGAACCCAAATTTAGTAAAAATGTGGCTCCACGGGACTACTCGGTCTTATTGAAACAACCCCCAAAGTTGCCGTGCCAGTATCCATATTCTAGGTCAGTGGGTGTATATCGAATTGTGTACATAATTGTCTTTGTTTATTGGTTTTGCTTTAACTGCTGCTGCGATTGCATTGCGAGTTTAACCGAGTTTTAGCTGGTTGCATGTGTTTCTTTATGTTTGCATTGGTACGCATCATAGATAGTTTCTAAAATCCCTGTTGACTGCATGGCCGCTGCATGCGATCGATCTTTTCGATCAAAATAAACCCTCGTGACCGCCTCAGTGACGTCACGGCAGGTTTCGTAAACATTGGCTACTTTGCATAATCCGGTTCGTCCCAGTTCTTGTCAAGGCTAGTGATTCACTATTTTCTCTGCTGACGCCAACATTGCCGTATTTTGAGTCATCGTGTGCTGTACCAGTTACCGCCTTTCGTAACCCGTGTAGCGATCTGTTTTTATATCAAAACATCAGTTATTGTACCGAAAACGACTCTACAAATGTTTAATGGCGATAATTCTAGAAAGTTCTAGGGTTTGCTGACGCTAAATTCTCCCTACACGCTTCGCGCGGCGGGGCGGGATTTTCCACCATGTCGACGTATGATTGGTTGGATATGACCCACGTGCGCGGTCATGGGACCAAAACATGCGTGACGTTCAGACTGACAGAACCAAAACAAAGATTGTTGAGCCCTCACGAGGTTTATGAAAACAAAGAATACGAAAATTCGCCCGAACGCAGCGGAATACAGCGAGAAATTGAACGAACGACAGGCGAGAGAAGGTTCCCCTAAGGTGAGGTGGCATTTGTTGCATGTGTTAGCGTAATCCAGAGCGTCTAAACGCGACAATGCTGACTTATGTAAGAACTCGACTGCCCTGTGTTGGTGGTGAACGGCTACGTCAGTGATACGTTTTGTTGACATGGTCCACGGCGCCGCCATGCTGTATTCGCCCAGTCTAAGCACATTTAGACAGGTTTAAACAACCCAAAGTTTCGATGCCTGACACATCAGTAAGCACTCGCGGTCAGTTGACGTGGCGGCTGGTGTCAAGGTGGCACGCGCGTGTCTATTTCCAGGAAACTGTACTGCCCTGCCTGGCCGTGGGGTTGGCAGTAGGCCCGGACTAGCTGCTGGAAATTGCCGTCACGTATGGTGTAGAGCTGAAAGGATGGGCCATCAGACGGTTACTTCCGCATGCACTAAATGCCAGACTTTGACTTCTCAGTGTATAGCTATGACATATATGTTAACTAACCATTTTTGTGTCCTAATTAACTAACCATCTTCCTGGCCCTGGGTGTTTTCTTGTCCTACCTAATCATCTTCCTGGGTGTCCATTTGTCCTAACTCACAATTGTCCTGGGTGTATACTTGTCCTAACTAATCATCTTCCTGGGTGTCTACTTGTCCTAATTAACTATCTTCCTGTGTGTCCACCTGTCCTAACTAACCAACATCCTAGCTCTGGGTGTCTACTTGTCCTAACTAACCAACGTCCTGGCTCTGGGTGTCTACTTGTCCTAACTAACCACCTTCCAGGGTATTCACTTGTCCTACATAATCATATTCCATAGTATTCACTTGTCTTACATAATCATATTTCAAGCTATTCACTTGTCCTACCTAACCATATTCCAAGGTATCCACTTGTCCTATGTTAACCGTCTTCCTAGGTATACAAATGCTACACATATCCACAGCCCTATGTAACCACTTAATGGTTGCGAGTTGCCTTTATAATCTATTGATAGAATCATTAAAGAAGTGTAACCACATGTTATAAACACCTGGATTATGTAGAGTCGGGCCACAACATAAGAACTGGCCCTTAGCAAGCACAACCAGTTCATGTACTGAGATAGACCTGATAAGGGCTGATGGTTGACAAAGCAGCTAAGTTAAGAATAAAACATGGATCCAATATGAACATTGATCAATATGTAGACGAGGAGGTGTTTATTTGGGCCTTCTTTGAGATGTCTTCATGATAATGGCTGAGTGGGTAAACTGGATGGCAGAGGGTGAGGCAATAAATGAAAAAGGGTAACTATGAAATGGGTACAACAAAAAGAATGAAAATGTTGTTCAGTTTAGCATGTTCTTCTGCATCTTCTTTAAGATCATACCATTTCCAACTCATGTTTTCAGACACTGCGATCAAACAGAGAAACGCAAGTACTGGCCACCAGTCAAGTTGCTATAGCAACACAGAGTGCTATTATTTCTACAGTGGCGCCCCCTTACTGCAATGTTGTTAATGTGTGCGGTGCCCAGGAATTAACAGGATATAGTACACTGCATTCTGATACTTCAGAAACTCGTCAGATGACCGTTGAACAAACCGTGGTCAATGTCTCGGTAAGTTGCTTTCGTTGTCGCTGTGTTGTCATCATCATGATAAGAATTGTTCAGTTTATTAGTGTTTATTTTTCAAAAATGTGAAGCATGTTCCCGTTATAGGGGCCTACCCTGCTTTGAACTAATCATCTGTTATTTGTGGGCCATATCCTGTAATAAAAAAACTAACCTTGAGTAAATCTGTAATACTTATTGGTAAACCATAATAGTTGGCACTTGTGAGAACTATTGTGCAAGTAGTGTTGGCTGAAATATCCTTATTCTTCTCATACTCTTTTATGAGAACTTTGTTTTGTCCTTTTGATGATTTCACAAGCACGATTAGAAAGTTGTTTTTGTAGTTGAAAATGTTTCACCAGTCATTATATTTTCATTAATAACTATCCGGTACCATGTTCTCATAGTTCACTGTATGAGCATTTTTTATGAGTGATAACACTGTTTGTATGTCAAATGGAAACAACTGCTTTTGATGTCAATCTTGTTAGACTAAATATCTTAAGTGTTACGCCACACACATCTATTAGCCATAGAAGGCTGAGAGATGGCTTACGTCGCACCCAGTTCTTAGGAGGCTGAGAGGTGACTTATGTCGCACCCAGTTCTTAGGAGGCTGAGAGGTGGTTTACGTCGCACCCAGTTCTTAGGAGGCTGAGAGGTTGTTTATGTCGCACCCAGTTCTCAGGAGGCTGAGAGGTGGTTTATGTCGCACCAAGTTCTCAGGAGGCTTAGAGGTCACTTATGTCACACCCAGTTCTTAGGAGGCTGAGAGGTGGTTTACGTTGCACCCAGTTCTTAGGAGGCTGAGAGGTGGTTTACATCGCACCTAGTTCTTAGGAGGCTGAGAGGTGGTTTATGTCGCACCCAGTTCTCAGGAGGCTGAGAGGTGGTTTACATTGCACCCAGTTCTTAGGAGGCTGAGAGGTGAGTTATGTCAAACCCAGTTCTTAGGAGGCTGAGAGGTGGTTTACGTTGTACCCAGTTCTTAGAAGACTGAGAGGTGACTTACGTCACACCCAGTTCTCACCAGCCCAGTGTGTGTGTGGTGTGTTGGTAAGCCCATGTGGCAGTCAGCTGATATGTGCACTCTGTTGTTTCTCCCCTGGCTTTCCTGGAATTGGCCAAGTCCGGGGTGGGTGGCCAATGAGCCTGTGCTTATATAAACTCTACTGCACAGTTGTTTGTGAGGCTCTGTGCTTGACTAAGCCTATAAGGACTGTTTTGTATTTAAATTATTTGCTTCATATAAAATTTGGACAGGGCTGGGTTCATTTATAATTGTAGTTATAATTGATTACAGACTTGATTGATTTGAAATTATGCTGTAACAGTCATTGATTGTATTTATTTCATATCAAACTTTACCTGAAAAAACTATCAAAAATACTATTTCACATTATATATATCAGTCATATACAAAATATCAATATTCATCAACACACTTGCCATATATAATTAACAAATGCTGTGTTGTACAGCTTCCAGAACCGTAACACCAATGGTTGCCAGTCACACAGTCAAACTCAACTGTACCTAATGTAGTTATTTTGCCAGTTTTTGTGACACATCAGTCACACATAACACAGGACCCTGCATTATGTGTGACACATCAGTCACACATAACACAGGGCCCTGTGTTATGTCAATTAACCAATGAGGGAAATTATTGGCAAAGTTCGAGTACTTAGATTTTAATGCATGCAAAACCAGTAAAAATCACATAAAAATAAAATAAAAAATTAAAAAATTTTTACAGAATGATTATCTCTCAGTGATGTTAACACAAATTAACAGCCACTAGAACCAACAAACACCTACACTAATTATTGAGGTCTTATCACAAACACTGTTCTGTAGTTCCAAATAATTCACCAGGTGGAGTGGTAGTAAAAGTTTGGAACAATGACAGACCCTAACTGTACAGAACAATGAAACTAGAATCATGACAGCACTAATAGATAGAAACCATTGTCACATGCCCAGAATGTTCCTGTAGGGTTGCATGCTATTTCAGTCAGGTCATTGGCATCATTTGGCATGTAAACATTTGGTGGGATCCTCTCTGACAGTTGGTTTTAGCTACCATGTGTACTGGAATCCTCTAGTTTCTGGCCACATTGTGATGTTTTATCTTTAGCCAAACCTGTCTTTAGTTCAGAAAGTCTGCCTGTGAGAGAAAACACTCATTCATTGATTTGTCACATTGGTCTATAGTTGTCATGTTGTGTACTAGGGTGTCGTTGCTGCTTCAAATAAATGTGAATTAAACAGTAAAACTAACATATGGAAATTTCTTTAATGATGCAATTAAGCCACTTGGAAGAAAACATTTAAAATGTCTAGTTTGTCTAATAGTTTCTCAAATTTGAACCATTACTATTGAAAACAGTGAGCAAAACCTGGAGAAAAATAGTGACAATCAGATAATCATTGTTATTATTAAACTATAATTTATGATCAGTGTGTCAAGACTCAAGGTTCCTCATTCGAAAGACCTGATTTCTATTTGTTCCTCTGACCTAGTGAAGCCTTTTTGTGCTGGAATTGTGCTCCAAACAAAGTCAGCATTGACATTTTGGCACTGGGCCAATAGACAGTGCAACTTGCCTACTTGAGGGATTTTCTCCAAACTTGACATCTCATCTGGGTATATAAGTGATATTATTTAGCTACAGTTTTCTGAGATATTGTCATTACAAAATTACTGATGTATGGTAAATTCTGATAGAGTGAATGTTGGTTCTTGTGAACTGTTGAATAAGTGTTATTGTGAGTTAAGCATGTAAGAAAGGTTGAGTAATGCCATGCAGTTATTAATGCCATGCAGTTATTAATGCCATGCAGTTATTATATCACACTGTGAAGGCAGGTGCATTGATAAGAGTATGATCAAAAATACAGTTCAAATTTTAAAACGTTATACGTTATGATTATAAATAAGATAGATTTATGTTTAAATGACTGAATGGATTTGGCGTGTTTGAAATTAAGTGAGTGATGCCAGATATATACTTGATATATTAACCCATTAGGCCCCAGCATTTTTTTAAAACATGTTCCCCTGTTCCCAGGATTTCTGGCAAATTTCGAGCAATTTTACCTCCTTGTGTTAAAAAATCTGTAGAAAAAACTATTCAATATTGACAATTACAAGTTGTGTTTATTTTGAAGAGTAGTAATTTCTCCACATGCCTGTATACATAGAAATAGGATATATTAATAAAATGTTGACATTTGATCACAATTTGCAAAGACAAAATAGTAAGTTTGTTAAAACTTTGAAAGTTATTCTACCTTGCGACTGACATTTGACAATGATCCCATGCTATAACCCTTGCAACCCAGTGAAGAAAATGTAGCTATATGTGTTAGCTTTGCACCACTCAAAAAATAAAAAAAATTCTGATATTTATTTTTCAGGTTACACCATATTTTATCAAGACAAATATAGAAATAAAATTTTTTTGAGATAGCGTGAACAAAACAGGTGAAAATCAAGATTTCCGAAAGGGCGACATATGCACGTAATGAGCTGTTGTTGTTGTTGCAAAATGTATCCGCTAGGGTGTGGCAAAATTTGGTAGCGTTTAGTTCAGTAGTTATTCGCCAGGATTTTTTTCAATAGAAGGTCCTGTATTTGGCCGGTGGCGGCCGTTCCAGGACTGCACAGAGCAGCCGGCTACAGCCATTGTGGGGTCTAATGGGTTAAAATAAAAAGTTTATTCGATTTACAACCATTGAGGAGGAATATTCCACTTTAGTACAAATAAAAATGTGTATAAAACATTAAATACAATAAAATATGGAAAATATGTTTTTGCATTTAAATAAAATTAGACCCGGACCTGTTTATAGTGATATGTAAAATGGGTGTAGGCATAGTTATAAAACAGATACCATATGATGTTAATATTGTTTTTGTTTTGCCTTATATTGTACCTGATGATGATGAGGAAATAAATTTACTTGCTTACTTACTTAATATAAATTAATTAAGTTTGGTTATTTACAAGTAAAATGTAGAAAAATTTTTAATCAGTACGTGATTATTACCAGTGGTAAAGTGCATAAGGTATATGTAAGAGTTTTTGCAAGTTTTATATAATGGTGCTATGATATTATTAACAGAACTGTCAAGCGCAAACATTATTAAAAATATTTTTTTAGTATCCTATCATTTAATATTTAGTTGAAGTGAAATAAAATGTATTGTTACAAATAGGAACTGTAATGTTAGTAACAAATTGGACCTGTAATGTTACCTGGTGATAAAAACACTGTAGTTTCACCGCTACATACACATTGATTGTCCCTTAACCCTGACAAGTGTCTTATAAACAAGATGTAGTAGTCAGCACTGTTGACGTGACCTACTTACTATATGTGTCACATTCACTGATGACAACTGTCACAAACATTTATGGCTGTGGACTGACTCACCATTTACCAGAGGTCACACACAGGTACATAGAAGAAGAATGTCACATCAACAGTTCACCAGATAATTGTGGTTTCTCTTTATCGTGTGACATAATTACTCAACTTGGTGGATCAGAACTTATTTCTAGGCTACAGCCAGTCAGATGTGCCACCAATTTGGCTATGACATGCCAGTTGAGCCAGCACTGCAGCCAAGGCCAGGTGATCCAAAATGGCTAAGACATGCCTGTTGAACCAACATGGCTAAGACATGCCTGTTGAACCAATATGGCTAAGACATGCCTGTTGAACCAATATGGCTAAGACATGCCTGTTGAACCAATGTGGCTAAGACATGCCTGTTGAACCAATATGGCTAAGACATCCCAGTTGAACCAATATGGCTAAGACATGCCTGTTGAACCAACATGGCTAATACATGCCTGTTGAACCAATATGGCTAAGACATGCCAATTGAGCCAACATGGCTAATACATGCCTGTTGAACCAATATGGCTAAGACATGCCTGTTGAATCAATATGGCTAAGATGCCTGTTGAACCAATATGGGTTGGAGACAGGTCAGGTGGCAAGGACTGTTTATATGGCCTCTCTTCCCATTCCCAACTCACACAAAGCAAAGGGCAGACCAATTAAGAATGTCAGCTTAGAGCAGGAGCTACAACCTCAAAGTAAACACATCAAACCCTATTATTAGTATTTTCCAAAGAAAAATTTAAGAAATGCGCACGGATAAATGTCTGCATTGGAATATGTCCTGTAGGATTATGTCTGGATATTGCATTGTATTTTTATATAATAAAAATATGTTTTAAACAGCTATCTTTTTATTTAGTATAATTCAAAGTCACAATTCAACAAAATGTACAAACATTACCGTTATATTTGTTTATCAATTGTGTACAAAATATTGAAATTAAGCAAAACGCGCAAAAATACATAATTAACAAATGCTGAATATATTTGGTTCCGCATAATGTAATTGTAATTGTAATTGAAATAAAAAATTTAATGTAATTGTAATTGTAATTGATATAATTTTGTGTAATTGGACCCAGCCCTGAATATGGCTAAGACATGCCTGTTGAACCAATATGGCTAAGACATGCCTGTTGAACCAATATGGCTAAGACATGCCAATTGAGATACGACTGTGGCCAAGACATGCCATATGGGGCGTGTTAGCAAAGCGGTTAGAACGACGGGCTCTCATTCGAGAGAACCCAGGGTCAAATCCTCTTGCTGCCGTTTCGAAGCTTTGGCAATTACATTCATCCCACGTTGCCTCTGTTCACTCAACTGTATAAATGAGTACCTGGCTACAGATAGGTGGAAATCTGAATGAATAGTCTTTGCGCAGTAATTGCATCATGGCTGAATGTTTCCCAGAGAAGTCGAGATGTTGTTGGAATGAACAGGTCTGCCATGAGGTGAAGTGTAAAGCGCTTTAAACAGCCCCAAGGACTGGATACCAACATGCCTTTTTTACCTTTCACTGAGCCATAACATGCCATCAAGTACTCTTCCTAGTATCTCTCTCGTTGTCTTCCCCCACTTTATCATCTACTGTCCCCCCACCAGAACCACTGGCACAACCCACCTGCTCCCTTGCCACAATGAGCAGCCTCAGCTGGTCTACCTCTAGTTCCTTCATGTTCGTACATCCCCAAGGTGTGGTTCCTCCCCTGTTATGTAATGTGATGTAATATGATGTAATGTGATGTTACTTCCTGTCATACTCTATGTTCTTGCTGTGATATGATACCCTGCACTGGTAATATTTAAATACTCAGCTCACCTGACACCTGACAGTGAAGTGAAATACGCAGAAAACAATATGACAGTGTTTACATATAAAGTTTGAGAGAAAAAACTACATGCTGCGGAAGATCCACATGGACCACATAGACCACATGGCTATAAACTATATTTTAACATTTTGACCACTCAGGTGTATTTTAATGAGCCCACAACTTGTTCAGCATAATTTGACTGTTTTCTGTTTATCTACATCGTTGTTTAATACATTCACAAACAACTGTCAAAGATGTCCAATATCTGTGGACAAAGTTTACTGGGGTCAGGCATTAACACCCCTAAACCGATGTTCCCTGTCACATGCAATGTAAACATGACATTCGGCCGAAACATTCAAAAGAAACAAATAACAATCAAACTATATTTACAAAATGTGGTTATTTAAAACACACTTGTGTGGTCACAATGTTATTATAGATACAGATTATACTAAATCACATGAGTTTATGACAACCGCGATCTTTGAACCTTTACAGCGCCATGGTACAAGTGTCTTAGGGAAATAAACACAATTTACTATGACATCTAGGTGGGGCAGTGGGTGTGGCCAACATAGAGGCACTAGCCATGCACCAGTGTCTTAGGGAAATAAACACAATTTACTATGACATCTAAGTGGGGCAGTGGGCGTGGCCAACATAGAGGCACTAGCCATGCACCAGTGCACTGAACACACCCTTAATGACAGCCAGTGCATTTTATTGAAATGAATCAGCACATTTCATGTAGAGGTCATGACCTGGAGGGGTGGAACCACACCTTGGGGAAATGGACCCAGATGCTGAGTCAGTGAAATTAAAATCAAATTGGGAAACTTGTTATAAATTAGCTGAAAAAAATTGAAGTTAATAACAGTAAGCCCTACGTGCCTCTTTCTGGTGGCAATTATACAACATTTAAATATATTGTACTTCTGTGTAAAACAGTGAAAAAATTTGTTGTTGTTTATAAATCAGTATATATATATATATATATATATCAGTATAACATTATATAAGTATATGTGTATATATAATATATATATATATATATATATATATATATATATATATATATATATATATATAAGTATATATATAATTAGATATATATACACATGTAAATACTATATAATTATAATTAGTGTACAGTTAAACCATTATAGATAGATAATGATGTTATAAAAAATCAGTTGTTATTGTCCTAGTGAATGTGTCACAGGTGTGTTTGAGAAGCATCTTGTCCTTGCTAGGTCAGCATGTTTACGTTCTCCCTTTGTGATGCTCTGTTTACATCTAGTGACTGTCAGTAGATGTGAATGTCATGGGTGACTCAGTTGCCAAGGAAACTGCCAGTGGTGCCATCTTGTGTTTAGAACTGCAGTTACTGCTATACTGATAAACAAGTGAACTACAGCTTGCACATAATATGGAATATGGAGGACGTCATTACAAAATAAATAAATATCAATCATCAAAGTCAACCAAGCCACTCATTCATATGTTTAGTTATTCTACATGTGAAATAAATGCAGTTTTCTTTAAAACGTATACAACATGTATATAAAATATAATTAAAATAAATGTAAAGTTGTGTATAATTATGATACTATGAACAACTTTTTACATTCTTCAAAGATGCATTGCAACTTTACTCTCAGTACAGGATGACTCAGTACAGGATGACTCAGTACAGGATGACTCAGTACAGGATGACTCAGTACAGGATGACTCAGTACAGGATGACTCAGTACAGGATGACTCAGTACAGGATGACTCAGTACAGGATGACTCAGTACAGGATGACTGGGCAGAGATTATCCCAATGTCAAAACATAACTGATTTCAGATGTCTAAATAAGCAACTTTTATGAAAATCTTGATAATTATCTGTACAGGTATAAAACGTGACAATGTGTAAAATTTTTACTGACAAGCATATGCAGGGGTAGTAATTGTTTTCTAAAAACTGATGAGTAGTTTTTAAAACTAATTCTCGACCCCGTATGAGGGATTCATTCTCATCCACCCAAGCATCAATGGGATTAACGTTTTTATCAATCCAAAAGGGGATAAAGTTGCCTTTGTCCCGCCTTGTTTCAGTGTTGTAGCTTAGAGCCCGGGAAGTGATAACTCTAAGTGTCATTAAAGGTCCCTCCTTGTTTCGGTGTTGTGGCTTAGAGCCCGGGAAGTGATAACTCTAAGTGTCATTAAAGGTCCCTCCTTGTTTCGGTGTTGTGGCTTAGAGCCCGGGAAGTGACAACTCTAAGCGTCATTAAAGGTCCCTCCTTGTTTCGGTGTTGTGGCTTAGAGCCCGGGAAGCGACAACTCTAAGCGTCATTAAAGGTCCCTCCTTGTTTCGGTGTTGTGGCTTAGAGCCCGGGAAGTGATAACTCTAAGCGTCATTAAAGGTTCCTCCTCAATTAAATTTTTTCGCTAATCTCATTTCAAACTCATTTTGTGAAAAATCAAACCTAGTGGCCACTGCAACGTGCTAGCTCGATTGTGCGACTTTTGTATGTAGTTTTTGTGAAATCATCAGATAAACTATTAAATTACTTAATGTTTGGTCAAACAGACTTTTGGTAAATATGCTTATCAAAACAATATGGCAACTGTAGGAAGTGATAATACGAAGTCAGATCGATGAGATGAAAGATTTTGTTTAATTGCACCACTGAGGCGATAGTTTGAAGAGATGACCTGTGATCAGTCTTAATAAAAAAGTGATCTGAAACTATGGTGGCCCATAATAATATGAAAACTTGTGGCCCGATCTGGGCCGACAACCCCAAAAAAGGCATCAGGCCAGCGGGCGAGTGTCAAGGCCTGCATGAATAACAATGTGAAGGAGTATATAATATAAAAATAATACCGAGATAACATAAAAGCTCACCAGAGTACACTTGTTTCCAATTTGGTCCTAAAAAAATTGAAATTGGTAGATGTGTGGCCACAGAGTTATCCTCTTTTGACCAGTACTGGACAGTAATGACCTCACTAAGGCTAGTTTCTCTGGTAAGCCAACTTGTTTCTTAATTAATTGCAACAGGCTAGCTCAGCAGTGGCTTTATGGATGACCCCACACTTAGGTGAAGGCAAGTCAGGAGTTGACTGTGGGCTGTGCTCATTATGGGTGGGGGTGATAGGTTGTTCCGTGCTTTCTTCCATCAGTCTCTCCAGTTTCCCATAATTCCCATAATTGCTTGTGATGCAAAAAATGCAATTATCACAAAACAGGAATGATAAACAGTTCTAATGGAATTGTGTTTGTTTGGGTGCATGGATAAATCTTCCACTTACAGGTCGCTGCGACCTTGTTCTCACTTGGAAGGTCACTGTGACCTCTTCCCATATTGTCAGATTGTAAGATTCTCGCTTCTCTTAAGGGCGCGTGCATTCGTTGAGAATACTCACAGTTGTGTAGTAATTGTCTTTGTCGCTCGCCAGATCGTCTAGCTGCTTACTGATAATACCGCAGACGATCAGATCGGTATAATAAGCCGTGAACGCATCTTCCAGGTTCGCAAGATTTTATTAACGCAGAAGTGTAGATCGTACAACATAGACTGGTCTCTCTACCACTGTTCTTGTGTCTCCCATTTAACATTTAAAAGTCTTCAATAAATTTAGTTTTCTAATGGTAAGGTAGGTATGGGCCGGCGTGGCCCATCCTTGCCGATAATTTTTAGTCCAAATTGAACGAGCTGCGTGGTAATTTAGATCGCGCGCACCCGTTGCTTTATGAGTCTATTTCTGGCCTATTTATACCAGAGCTTTCTGAAGAACCCCGCCTCAGTGGAGGCGCGGTTAACCATTTTAGGAAATCGAGAAAGCCGTTATTGGCCGATGTCCATATACAACCGTCATCCCCGTACATGCTGGAAATGACCGTCGTATGCAAGGTATCGGGTCACCTTCTGAACCTCCCCAGGACTGGAGACCTTCTTGTGTCCTTGGGGACGGTCAGTTGCCAACTAAACTAGTTTCTCATGGCCTGCATTCTAAATCGGGTAAACATTTCTCCCGTTTGACAGTCCAGTTATTATTACAGTCGGGCGACTCTACCCTCCCTACTGTGTATACTAAACAATAAGCAAAGCTGCAAACTGGCCAGAAACTAGTTTGCCTTACATAAGTTGTATCAACCTGGGTTTTCTTTATGCTAGCGTTAAATCATTGATTAAATATGTCTGCAATGACCACTATCTCTGTTCTTACAATTTTAGGCTGACCAAACCTTACATTCCTCCCAACCCATTTTGTTAAAAACAAACGTCCGGATAGTTTGTTTTTAACACAAACACGAAATACTGATAAGGGAGGGTCAGCTGTCAATACAGTTGAACACTGGTCATTTCGATTTGGTCTACCGTATCGTTGTAGAGTGACCTTTGCATCCTATCAGTTGTGCAATTGTGTCCGCAATTTCTAAACTATCCGTGGATATAGTCGGTACCGCAGAAACCATCGGTACTTACAACAATCAAAAGTGTATTTAAATGCAATTCCAACTCTCTACATAATACAGATAACGTACGCTTCACTCAGTCATCGTAAAGATGCTGTTCCATCAGGCGTTGGCCTGGGCGTAAAGATAAAACATGAATAGGTCTGTTATGCGACCTCGCCACACTTAGCAACCGTAAAAAGGATGCTGAACAAACTACATAAGAAAAATGTATATAATTACTACTGTGGCCACCTATTTTTGAGAGAAAAATGCGCAATGAGTGTGCCAAAGCACAGCACTTCGTCTTTTAAGAAAAATAAATGCTTACAATTAGCGAATTTGAGCACGTGCTCAACCTGTTCAGTTCTCATCAACTGGGGCTGATCGCCACGCGTCAGGTAGACTGACGGTTGCAGTGGCGTCGCCTGTTTGTGTCACATGCGAAACTGTAGCGGGACTTTCCACGCTAATTTATGAACGAATTGACCGTTTCATACACAAGGTAGGCGCCGTAATTTTCTGTTTATTGGACAACAGTATTACCACGTAGACAACCACGGCAACGAGACATAATATAAAAATTATTGCAACAGTCCAGGATACATGGCCTGGGTAGCTACCCCATATAATGGTGTTACCCAGTAAATCATCGGACAATTTATCTAATTTATGTTCTTTACTTCGCCCATAGCTTGCCAATTTGCTACAAATCGCTTTGTGTCCGATCCACCGAGTACAATAAGACCGTCACTATTCACCCGCGTAAGTCTGCGTGTTACGTCGCGAACGTTCAGTCGGAGCATCGGGGTGGTGGTATAGTGTCACAGGGTAGGTTGACGCATGTGTCGGTGTCTTGTTACTGAATGACAGGTATGCGCCCTAATCGGTTCAGTCATTAGTATAAGTATTTGTTTTTCTACTCATGTCTGATTTTAGGGCAAACTTGTGTGTGTTCAACCAGTGGAGCAGTATAAGGTTTGTTTCTGAATATATGTATACGTGTGTGTGATTATTGTGTAAAGGCCATGACTAAAGCAATGCATTCTTGCCTAGCGCGTTTCTGCAAGAACTCTGTGGGCGCCTCGCTCTTCCGTTTTCTGAGGTGTTTAATTTCAAGGTCCGCCTCGAGTCCATCATCAGACTGGTCTGCCGCCAGCTGTCCGCGTCGGGACAACTTCCTTAGCATGCGGGTCCCATGTTTACGTGGCGTTGTGTATGTTGTCACACGTGATTGTCTCAGAGGATGGCTCCTGTCCTCGTTGTGGCCCAGACGATAACGAGACGGCTGGTCGCGACTATCTGGGTCATCCAGATGGGGGGTGCCTGGTGCTGTACCGCGTTGTGTAGTGTGGCCACTTTGTCCCAGATGGTAATTAGACGACCCGTTGGTATCAACGGGATCAGCGTCATGGGGTGTATCTGACCTCGTACAGCGTGGTTGGGCCGGCCGGGCTTGTTTACGTACGGGTCGAGGATTGCAGGTGTCCCAGTTTTGATTTGGGTCTACTATTCTGACTTTCTCCGCATTGAGAACTTTTGACTTTCCCGTCTGCTGATTGTGGACATAAATAACAGGGCCTCGGACTCGTGTGACGGTCCATCTAGGATTCCACCTGGCAGTTAATGTTAAACGTTCTTGGATTTAATCATTACTGAATCTCCGGGCGAAATATCGTGTGCCTTAGCTTTCTGAGCTAATCTGTCTCTGTTATGTTTACGACTGTCTTCTGTCATAGAACGAGCTATCTTTAACGCTGTAGCTAGCGTGTCCAACCGATTCCCAAATTCGTTTTCATTGGAAGCGCGTAATGCCTTCTGCATAGGCATTCGTAAATGTCTGCCTGTCATTAAAAAATGCGGCGTGTAACCAGTTGTCGTCGAAACGGACGCACGATATGCCAATAGAACATCATTTAACACCTCTTCCCATCGGGAGGGTTGATTGTTTACAGCCTTCTGGATCATCTGTTTAAGAGTCCTGTTGAATCTTTCGATTTTACCATTAGATTGAGGATGTGCCGGAGTGGACATGCGATGTTCAATACCTATCTGGCTTAGGTAGCGTTCGAAAGCTAAAGCTGTAAACTCAGCTCCATGGTCTGTCAAAAGAACACGGCAAACGCCATGACGGCAGATGAACCCGTTTGAAAACGCGTCCCAAACTGCTTGGTTAGATTTGGTAGGAATCGGTATGGCCTCGGCCCAACCGGTACAGAAATCGATTATGGTGAGAATGTATTTGTTGCCATTATGAGACTCGGTAAACGGGCCAATGAGGTCGGCGGCGACGAACTCCATGGGGTATGAACCAAAAGGCATTTGTCCTATGGGGTGACGCTGAGGATGGCGATTGTGTGTCAAGCATAGGGCACATTGACGTAACCGTTGTTGAACGTGTTTACGCATTCCTGGCCATACATATGCTTCCGTAAGACGTCGTACAGTCTTCCAATGACCCTGGTGGCCACATTCTTTGTGGGCCCGGTCTACAACTGTCTGGCGGTAGGCAGTTGGGAGAATCAATCGGTGATACGACGGGGCGTGTATGTAAGGAGGTCTCACACTGTACAATACACCGTTAACAATGTCATAGTCATCATCGGTATCCGCAGCTAACCATAACTCCGGGAACTCTTTGTGTTGTGCTAAAGCGACTGCGTGGAGGTCTAGTCCGTCGTGGATTAAGGGCAGGAGATCAGAAATGTCGTCATCAGTTGTTATCGTGTCTCGATCGTCCACGTCATCAATATCAAACACGGCAATGTCACTGTGGTCATTTTGTCTTATTCGTGACAACATATCGGCTCTGATGTTATTACGGCCAGTGCGATAAGAAATTGTCGTTCCATACTCGGCCAGTAACACACCCCACCTTTGTATTTTGGTGTTGTTAAAAGCTTTTGTGAACAGACTTAGTAAGGGTTTGTGATCTGTGTAGACGTTAAACTGAGCGCCATACAAGTATGGACGTAACTTCAGGATTGAAAAAACGACCGCAAATGCTTCTTTCTCTATTGTCGCCCACTTGCGTTGTGTGGGTGACAACGTGTGACTCACATACTGTATAACTTTCTCGATGCCGTCAACTGATTCCTGAACCAATATCCCACCGATTGCATAGTCGCAAGCATCGGTATATATATTTTGTACGGTCTGTTTAAATCAGGCGCTGCCATCACATGCGATAGCGTCAACAGTCGCTTTCAGTTCGTCAAGGCGGTTTGTTTGTGGTCATCCCAGGTAAATCTGACATTCCCCGCGTCAGGGCGATTAAAGGTTCTGCCACTATCGCATAATTTGGTAAGGAATTTCGATAGTAATTACACATTCCTAAAAAGGACCGTGTTTCCTTAACCGTAGTCGGCGGTAAGAGATTAGCAATTACTGCTACTTTGTCTGGGTCTGTTTTAATACCGTCTGCATTAAGAACATAACCTAACAATTTAACCTCCGGCAAACCAAACGCACATTTAGTTGGTTTTAGTTTGAGCCCCGCATTTCTTAGTCTGTCAAAAACGAGTTGTAAATGACGGATATGATCCGTCTAATTTTTGCTGAACACTAAAATGTCATCGATATACACAAAAACACACTTCCCGATTAAATCAGCCAAGATTGTATTCATTTCTTTCTGGAAGAAATTTGGAGCCGATTTGAGGCCGAATGGCACTTTGGTAAATTCAAAATGGCGGCGTGGCACCTGAAAGCAGTTTTGTGTATATCGGCCTCCGCTACAGGCATCTGCCAATAGGAGGACTTTAAATCGAGTGTGGAGTAGATGGAACTACCTCCAACTAAATCGAATATGTCTTGTATTATCGGCAAGGGGTATGCGTCTTGTTCGGTGACAGCATTCAACTTGCGATAATCAACACATAAACGTGAATCACCATCTTTCTTCGGAACAAGTAAAATCGGGCTGCTATATGCAGAATTGCTAGGGCGAATAATCTCATCGTGTAGCATTTCTCGAAGCATCTGGTCAACAACTGCACGTTTGGTTAAAGGCATGCGATACGCTTTCTGGCATATGGGTGGGCCATGTGTTTTGATGCGTAAAGCATTTGTGTTACAAGCGCCGTTTCGCTCACACCGTGCTGAGAAACAGTCCGCGTTTTGACGTATTAAATGGTTAATTTTGGAATTTCCCGTTTCTGGTGCAATAGGACCTATGCTTGCGTAGCCACTTTTGGAATGCTGTCTTAACGGCCATTTCTTAGAATACCATGTTAATTCATTTTTAGCCAAATCAATGATACTTCTGCCATTTCGCAGGGAAGTATCTCCCAAAATCATGTCATGCGGCAGTGTGTCGCAGACGACAACTTCTAGAGGGGAGTGAATACCAGCGACTGATATCTGAGTTTTACCACAAACTTTAAGAGACATGCCTCCCAAACCCTGCAATGGACCAGACTTTTCCAAGACATGCACACGATGAGTTTTCTGAATGATTTGGTCGAATACATTACGCCTCAAAAGTGACACGCTGGCTCCTGTGTCGACTAGAACGGTCAGTCTGACGCCAGATACTATCAAACTGACCGTGGGTCGACCGCTTACCTCGCTTGTGACACCTGAGGCGCAACCCCGTTTCCCGACGGCTGAGAATGTCTGTTGCGCAGTCGACAAACACGAGCATAATGTCCAAGTTTCCCACAATGGAAACACGATATCGTCCGGCGGGCGGCGCCACGAGGCACGCGTCTGTCGTTCTCACTGCCAGGCGTCGGCATGTAGCGACGGGTGGTTGTCGGCGGGGGCGTGGGTGGTGTCTGGCCTCGATCTTCGCCAGCTTCGTTGCCAGCTTTTGAACCGTGGAAGCCAGTGAGTCGACCATCGCAACCAGGGGCTCCGTTGTCTTGGAGTTGGAGACGTTGGCGGCTCCTATTTCCATCGGCGATTCGTTTCGTCCCAGGCGGCTATACGCGTCGTTACGTTCACAGAACCGTATTGTAGCTGTAATCGCTTCGTCAAGCGAAGTAGGCGCTGCCTGTTCGATCAGCTGTCGTGCGAGGTTATCAGATGTTAACCCTCGGGCAAATGTACGGATCAGAACGGATTCTTGGTCGGGATTTCGTGAAGCCGCTTGGGTAGCAAATGTCACTAATGTCTCGGAAGCGTCGGACAAACTGTTGCGTGGGTTCGCACGCGCTCTGACGCACCTTGTCAAGTTCGTCACGTAATGCAGCGGTTTCGTCGATGTTAAGAAAGTTGCTAGCCAAATGATCACGCAAGTCTGGCCATGGAATGGCGGCTCGGCCGATTTGATTTGCCGCTATTGTTCTTTCGATGAAACGTTCCAACTCAAATCGGAGCGGACCAGAGACAGTTTTAGACGCTATTTCGATGATGCTGGCTGCACCGACTTGATTAAAAGCTAAAGTCACTTCACGGATCCAATTACGTACTGCCGATGTAGAGGAACCATCACAAGTCTGTGTTTGTCTGATTAAATCACGTATTTGTTCACGGGTGGTTTGGATAGCACGACGTTCCGTTTCCTGCTGAGCAAGTCCGATCGTATAGTTTTGAAATTGTGCTGGATCCATCGTGTGTGTGTGTTTTGATCGTCACGTAGCAAATACACGCTTTACGTAGTAAAAGTCAATCATGGAGTCAGTCAATATTCGGTGACATCACTGTCAGTTTCACGTTGGCTCAGCGCCAATGTACGTCTGAACGAAGTTATAAGTAAAAAAATCGTAGGTGGTGTGCCATACGGTGCGTTGAAACGACGTACTTTACATTCTGTAATTCGGTGGTGGTTCGTCAGCATCGTGACAGTGCACACAACGTCAATGGTTCATTGGAAAGTCTCTGGACACTAGTCAGTGTATGCGTTTTAACAGTCTTGAACGTTAAAAAAATCGCTGGTGCCTCTCGCCAGTGTGCGTTTAAAAGCATTGTGCGTTAAAAAAATCGGTCGTGCGTCTCGCCAGTGTGCGTTTTAACAGTCTTGTGCGTTAAAAAAATCGCTGGTGCGTCTCGCCAGTGTACGTTTTAACAGTCTTGTGCGTTAAAAAAATCGCTGGTGCGTCTCGCCAGTGTACGTTTTAACAGTCTAGTGCGTTAAAAAAAATCGCTGGTGCGTCTCGCCAGTGTAAGATTCTCGCTTCTCTTAAGGGCGCGTGCATTCGTTGAGAATACTCACAGTTGTGTAGTAATTGTCTTTGTCGCTCGCCAGATCGTCTAGCTGCTTACTGATAATACCGCAGACGATCAGATCGGTATAATAAGCCGTGAACGCATCTTCCAGGTTCGCAAGATTTTATTAACGCAGAAGTGTAGATCGTACAACATAGACTGGTCTCTCTACCACTGTTCTTGTGTCTCCCATTTAACATTTAAAAGTCTTCAATAAATTTAGTTTTCTAATGGTAAGGTAGGTATGGGCCGGCGTGGCCCATCCTTGCCGATAATTTTTAGTCCAAATTGAACGAGCTGCGTGGTAATTTAGATCGCGCGCACCCGTTGCTTTATGAGTCTATTTCTGGCCTATTTATACCAGAGCTTTCTGAAGAACCCCGCCTCAGTGGAGGCGCGGTTAACCATTTTAGGAAATCGAGAAAGCCGTTATTGGCCGATGTCCATATACAACCGTCATCCCCGTACATGCTGGAAATGACCGTCGTATGCAAGGTATCGGGTCACCTTCTGAACCTCCCCAGGACTGGAGACCTTCTTGTGTCCTTGGGGACGGTCAGTTGCCAACTAAACTAGTTTCTCATGGCCTGCATTCTAAATCGGGTAAACATTTCTCCCGTTTGACAGTCCAGTTATTATTACAGTCGGGGCGACTCTACCCCTCCCTACTGTGTATACTAAACAATAAGCAAAGCTGCAAACTGGCCAGAAACTAGTTTGCCTTACATAAGTTGTATCAACCTGGGTTTTCTTTATGCTAGCGTTAAATCATTGATTAAATATGTCTGCAATGACCACTATCTCTGTTCTTACAATTTTAGGCTGACCAAACCTTACAAGATGACTATTATGTGGTCTCTTCATTTTGTTTACATCTTCTAAATCAAGACAGACTGTTCATAAACCAAATGCGCTTATAATTTTAGTCTGGACTTATTGTTTTGTTTGTCTTTAATATCATTGTAGTTTTAATATGATGTGATTAGTTTTGTTTATACATTTAATTAGACTATGCATAAATTATGTATTGTACCACATTAAAATCCTGATAAATATATTTGCAGTTCAATTAATATTGACAAATTATGATAAATAAATATATTTGCAGTCCAATTAATCTTGAAAAATAATGATAAATAAATATATTTGCAGTTCAATTAATCTTGACAAATTATGATAATAAATATATTTGCAGTTCAATTAATCTTGACAAATCATTACTCTTGACAAATCCAGTTATGAATTAAACCGTGTAGATGTTTATTAGTTTAGTGGCCATTATAATGATATATCTGACAACTAATGAGTACGATCAGGTTAATCAGTATGACTATAAATACTACTGTGACTACTACATTTATCATCATCTATCGTATAGTTGTAATAGTCAGTCAATGCAGAGTCATCATCAGACCTCACAGCCTGTCCACCCTATCTGAGTCTACAATGTTCTGGCCTCCCACTGAGGCCAGAGTCCTTGGGTGACCTCACCTTAAATGACCAAGCTGACCACTGGCAAGAGCTGGAATTGCTGCTCTAGTGTAGAGACGTTGAGGACATGGCTCGAGTAGCCAATGAGTCCTGTAGCTGGACATGTGCACAGTTCACCCAAGTTGTCACCTGTGTGGTTTTGTCACCAAGGTTTGGATTGCCATGTAGTAGTTGTTGGAGGTGTACTGAGTAGGTAGATGTAGTGACTCACTCACTATGAAGTGGGAACTCGGCCAAACAATTGAACCAGTGAGTAGCAGAGACATTGCCGCAATAATAACTGTTTGTGTACAACCTAATAATATATAATAATTATTATTATTATTATTATTAAATCACTATATGAAATTTATTGTAATATGTATAAATAATAATTATAATAGCTTTATTGTCAATTTATTGACTTTGTATTCTTTTCCTTTAATTTTTTTGTAAGTTTGTATTTTTCATGTGTATGCATTTTTACATGTGTTAAATATATATTTATTCAACTTGTCTTCCATATTTCATATTCTTAATTGTAGATACAGATGGTGTAGTAACTCTTATAGGCACATAGGCCAAAAATCATGACTTTTGTTTCGCTTCATTGCCTTTAAATAATGGTGTTACCATCCCATAAATGTATTCATGGATTGCCAAGTTAACAACCTACTACTGTCTTTGTTCTGTTGACATAAAGTGAACCAGGCACTTCATTTATAATTATATTCACTTCACAATGGGGGATCCTAAAGACAGCAGTGAAGGAGGGTAAATTAATATTGTGACCTACAGGACTGCAACAGTATTTTGTTTGGTGAATGTCCATCACCTAGGCAACCCTGACCTTTAGTTGCCAGGAGGCGGTGGTGATGACTGGAAACTAGCCCCAAACAATTTAGTTTTTCCCTGGGAATCATTTGCATTGCATGTGCCCGCATGTGTTCTCCTGCATTTATTCGCTTTCCCACCCTCCCACCCTTTGTCTATCAGTCCCCTAGCGCCCTCTTTCTCACCCTCCCACCCTTTGTCTATCAGTCCTCTAGTGCCCTCTTTCCCACCCTCCCACCCTTTGTCTATCAGTCCTCTAGTGCCCTCTTTCTCACCCTCCCACCCTTTGTCTATCAGTCCTCTAGTGCCCTCTTTCCCACCCTCCCACCCTTTGTCTATCAGTCCTCTAGTGCCCTCTTTCTCACCCTCCCACCCTTTGTCTATCAGTCCCCTAGCGCCCTCTTTCTCACCCTCCCACCCTTTGTCTATCAGTCCTCTAGTGCCCTCTTTCCCACCCTCCCACCCTTTGTCTATCAGTCATCTAGCACCCTCTTTCCCACCTCCCACCCTTTGTCTATCAGTCCTCTAGTGCCCTCTTTCTCACCCTCCCACCCTTTGTCTATCAGTCCACTAGTGTCCTCTTTCCCACCCTCCCACCCTTTGTCTATCAGTCTTCTAGTGTCCTCTTTCTCACCCTCCCACCCTTTGTCTATCAGTCCTCTAGTGCCATCTTTCCCACCCTCCCACCCTTTGTCTATCAGTCCATTAGTGTCCTCTTTCCCACCCTCCCACCCTTTGTCTATCAGTCCTCTAGTGTCCTCTTTCTCACCCTCCGACCCTTTGTCTATCAGTCCTCTAGTGTCCTCTTTCTCACCCTCCCACCCTTTGTCTATCAGTCATCTAGCACCCTCTTTCCCACCCTCCCACCCTTTGTCTGTCAGTCCTCTAGTGCCCTCTTTCCCACCCTCCCACCCTTTGTCTATCAGTCCTCTAGTGCCCTCTTTCTCACCCTCCCACCCTTTGTCTATCAGTCCTCTAGTGCCCTCTTTCCCACCCTCCCACCCTTTGTCTATCAGTCATCTAGCTCCCTCTTTCCCACCCTCCCACCCTTTGTCTATCAGTCCTCTAGCGTCCTCTTTCCCACCCTCCCACCCTTTGTCTATCAGTCCTCTAGTGCCCTCTTTCTCACCCTCCCACCCTTTGTCTATCAGTCCTCTAGCGCCCTCTTTCCCACCCTCCCACCCTTTGTCTATCAGTCCTCTAGTGCCCTCTTTCCCACCCTCCCACCCTTTGTCTATCAGTCCTCTAGTGCCCTCTTTCTCACCCTACCAGCCTTTGTCTATCAGTCCTCTAGTGCCCTCTTTCCCACCCTCCCACCCTTTGTCTATCAGTCCTCTAGTGCCCTCTTTCTCACCCTCCCACCCTTTGTCTATCAGTCCCCTAGCGCCCTCTTTCTCACCCTCCCACCCTTTGTCTATCAGTCCTCTAGTGCCCTCTTTCCCACCCTCCCACCCTTTGTCTATCAGTCCCCTAGCGCCCTCTTTCTCACCCTCCCAACCTTTGTCTATCAGTCCTCTAGTGCCCTCTTTCTCACCCTCCCACCCTTTGTCTATCAGTCCTCTAGTGCCCTCTTTCTCACCCTCCCACCCTTTGTCTATCAGTCCTCTAGTGCCCTCTTTCTCACCCTCCCACCTTTTGTCTATCAGTCTTCTAGTGCCCTCTTTCTCACCCTCCCACCTTTTGTCTATCAGTCCTCTAGTGCCCTCTTTCCCACCCTCCCACCCTTTGTCTATCAGTCCTCTAGTGCCCTCTTTCTCACCCTCCCACCCTTTCTCTATCAGTCCTCTAGTGCCCTCTTTCCCACCCTCCCACCCTTTGTCCATCAGTCCTCTAGTGCCCTCTTTCTCACCCTCCCACCCTTTGTCTATCAGTCCTCTAGTGCCCTCTTTCTCACCCTCCCACCCTTTGTCTATCAGTCCTCTAGTGCCCTCTTCCTCACCCTCCCACCCTTTGTCTATCAGTCCTCTAGCGCCCTCTTTCTCACCCTCCCACCCTTTGTCTGTCAGTCCTCTAGTGCCCGGGTTATCAACATCAGTAATAAACTATTGTACCCTGTTAGTGGAAAGGGGAGTTAGAAAGATGTCTCAAACGCTTTCCCCTTTTCGCATCGAACAGTGGGATAACCCTCATGTTACAGTGGGTTCAGGGGTTTAAGTAGGATGGCAGGCTTCTATTTCCAATTGAACCAGGCACATTGTTTATAATTATACTCAATTCATAATGGGGGATCCTCTAGACAGCAGCGCAGGATCGTAAATAAATATAACATTGAAATGCCAGAGAGAGTAAACATAGCACTGTAGTTTATTCACTTGTTCCCAGTACTGGTGTAATTAGATTACTTTCATATGTCCCGTTTTTATCTGCAATGTAGCCATTTCATGAGTTATGAATGTCACGGATATGTTTACATCTGTGCTACTTTAGTATGGTCCTACAGGTCCTATTTAACATTCTCAGGCATTCAGTAACATTTTGTTTGACTTTGACAACTCTGTCACCATGCCAGACTTTGACAACACTGTCACCATGCCAGACACCTGGTACTCACAGTACTATAATTTATTTATTTGTTCCCCAGCATCATCACTAAACTGGTAAAATGACAAAATAGATTAAGCTACTTTGTTTGTTTACTTCACGTTGAATTCACAGTCTGTATAAATCACAGTCTGTATAAATCACAGTCTGTATAAACCATTCCTTGAGTTATGACTGTTGTGGGACATGTTTATGTCTGTGCTATTTTAATATGTTTCTACCAGTCATATATAACATTCTCAGGCTTCAGTAACATTTTGAAAGGATTGTGCAGTGTTCCTGGGGTCCTGGACCCAGTTCTGTTTACCTACTTGAAGTCTCCAAACTATTTCTATCAGCACTTTTAGGCCATGTCACTTTTGTGATATCTTTTGTATACACGTCCATGCTGTACACATCCATGCTGTACAGTTCAGGGTCATCTTTTGTATACACGTCCATGCTGTACAGTTCAGGGTCATCTTTTGTACACAAGTCCATGCTGTACATTTCAGGGTCATCTTTTGTATACACATCCATGCTGTACAGTTCAGGGTCATCTTTTGTACACAAGTCCATGCTGTACAGTTCAGGGTCATCTTCTGTATACACATCCATGCTGTACAGTTCATGGTCATCTGTTGTATACACGTCCATGCTGTACAGTTCAGGGTCATATTTTGTATACACGTCCATGCTGTACAGTTCAGGGTCATCTTCTGTATACACATCCATGCTGTACAGTTCATGGTCATCTGTTGTATACACGTCGATGCTGTACAGTTCAGGGTCATCTGTTGTATACACATCCATGCTGTACAGTTCAGGGTTATCTGTTGTATACACATCCATGCTGTACAGTTCAGGGTCATCTGTTGTATACACGTCCATGCTGTACAGTTCAGGGTCATCTGTTGTATACACATCCATGCTGTACAGTTCATGGTCATCTGTTGTATACACGTCCATAGTGTACAGTTCCGGATCAAGTTGTTTTGGGAGACCTAGACCACATGATCTGTGTCAATTGTGGTTTACACTATTTGATGTTATCTACATGATATATGACTTGTGACATTGTGGTAGATAGTTGGTGATGTTGTCGATATATGTATGACTTGTGACATATTTGAAGAGATCTGTGACATTGGGAGGCAGTGGGTGATGTTGTCAACATGCCTTGTGACATTGTAAAGAGAGTTATAAAATTGTCATACACAATATGTAATATTGACTACATGACTTGTAACATCTTTGAAGAATATTGTGACATTGTGATGTCATTCACACATCTTGTGACATATTTGAAGAAACTTGTGAAATTGTGGTAGATAGTATGTGATGTTTTCCACATGACTTGTGACATCTTTGAAGAGACTTATGACATTGGACAGACAATGTGATTATCCACATGATATGTGACTTATTTGAAGAGACGTGTAACATTTATGAGGCAGTGAGTGGTGTTGTCAATATGACATAATTGTAACTTTTAGAAAATACTTGTGACATTGTTATAGACAATGTGTGATATAGTCCACATAATGTGTGACATCTCTGAAGAGACTTCAGTTGACATTGGGGTAGATAGTGGATTATGTTGTCTACATATCTTGTGACATATTTGAATAAACTTGTGACATTTGATAGACAATGAGTGATGTCCACATAACATATGACATCTATGAAGTGACTTGTGAATTTTATGATGTAGGTAATGTTGTCTGTATAATTTGTGACATATATGAAGATAGTTGTGACATGTGTAAGGCAGTTAGCAAAGTAATAAAACCCAACTGATCAGAGGATATAATTTGTTTCTAACTTGTGGCTATCAGCACAGTACTGCTTCTAAAGACTATAAGATCATACAGTACTGCTTCTAAAGACTAAGATCATACAGTACTGCTTCTAAAGAGTATATAAGATCATACAGTACTGCTTCTAAAGACTATAAGATCATACAGTACTGTTTCTAAAGACTATAAGATCATACAGTACTGCTTCTAAAGACTATAAAATCATACAGTACTGTTTCTAAAGAATATAAGATCATACAGTACTGCTTCTAAAGACTATAAGATCACACAGTAATGCTTCTAAAAACTATAAGATCACACAGTACTGCTTCTAAAGACTATAAGATCATACAGTACTGCTTCTAAAGACTATAAGATCATACAGTACTGCTTCTAAAGACTATAAGGTCATACAGTACTGCTTCTAAAGACTATAAGGTCATACAGTACTGCTTCTAAAGACTATAAGGTCATACAGTACTCCTAAAGACTTTAAGGTCATGCAGTGAATCACTGAACTGGTTTAGTTCCTCGGAGGCTGTAAGTATTATATTAACTACACAATTAGTTACTTTTACAAGCTCACAAAGGAAACAGTTTTCTTGATAATCATTAGTTTCTGTAGCACAGGTCTGAATTATATGACGCTGTAATTTTATTGTAATTTTTAGATCACATTTATTTTTAAACTGCTTCCTCAACTGATTTAGCCTATCGCAAATCCGTTTAATTTGTGTCCAAATATGTAGTGTGTGAATAATTTATGTAATGCAGTTGATTTAATAAAGAAATGTTTATTTTGTTCAAATCATCACAACAATTGACTTTAGTCGTTAGATCTGGTAAAGATCAAAATGGTGGAAATCCAAAATGGTAAACACTGTGTGGGTCAATGCTGATCATGGGCGTGACTTCTATCCTCTCACCGATCACATGACAAAGCTACAAAATTTCACCAAGGAAGAAAATCGTGATTTTTCAGCATATCGATTTTCACTTCAGTTAATGCTTGGACAAGCATTAAATAATTTAATAGTTTGCTTGGTGATTTCACAAAAACTTCATACAAAAGTTGCACAAATGAGCTTGCATGTTGCCGTGGATTCTAGGTAGGTTTGGTTTCTCATAAAATTAATTTGAAATGAGACTATAACAAAAATCGAATTGATTAAGCACCTTTAATTGTTTATTAAAGTCCATGCTAATTGCTCTGTAAATACAATTTTACACTCTTAAGCATTTATCCGATAATATCGGATATGCAAGTTTGGTTGAACAGTAACACAGCAAGGTTGATATTTTGATATAATCATTATTTAAAAATAACTAACTAACCCTATCACCCGTAGCACGGATGTGAACCAAATCGTGTTTGTGGACTAATCACCATAAATGTTTACACAGGCTCCAACACTGTGTGTTCTTAATTGGGAATATGTTTTCCCAACACAGAAATCACTGTTTTCACTGGCAATAGACTGGAGAGAAGACAAAAAGCCTGTGCCTACAATAACTACCACTAAGTGTATCACTGGTACAGTTTAGGGTCGTGGCCAGGCTGTATGCTCCATAACTACCACTAAGTGTATCACTGGTACAGTTTAGGGTCATGGCCAGGCTGTATGCTCCATAACTACCACTAAGTGTATCACTGGTGCAGTTTAGGGTCATGGCCAGGCTGTACGCTCCATAACTACCACTAAGTGTATCACTGGTACAGTTTAGGGTCATGGCCAGGCTGTATGCTCCATAACTACCACTAAGTGTATCACTGGTACAGTTTAGGGTCATGGCCAGGCTGTACGCTCCATAACTACCACTAAGTGTATCACTGGTACAGTTTAGGGTCATGGCCAGGCTGTATGCTCCATAACTACCACTAAGTGTATCACTGGTACAGTTTAGGATCATGGCCAGGCTGTACGCTCCATAACTACCACTAAGTGTATCACTGGTACAGTTTAGGGTCATGGCGAGGCTGTACGCTCCATAACTACCACTAAGTGTATCACTGGTACAGTTTAGGGTCATGGCCAGGCTGTACGCTCCATAACTACCACTAAGTGTATCAATGGTACAGTTTAGGGTCATGGCAAGACTGTATGCTCCATAACTACCACTAAGTGTATCACTGGTACAGTTTAGGGTCATGGCCAGGCTGTATGCTCCATAACTGTTTGTGTATAACACAGGCTGAATGATTGACTCAATGTTGAGACCTTGGCATTGTTTATGGTGTTTACTGGCAGCTGCTGAACATGGTTTGTTCACTGTCTAATGCTGGTGAACATGGTTTGTTCATTATCTAATGCTGGTGAACATGGTTGGTTCACTGTCTAATGCTGGTGAACATGGTTTGTTCACTGTCTAATGCTGGTGAACATGGTTTGTTCACTGTCTAAACATGGTTTGTTCACTGTCTAATGCTGCTGAACATGGTTGGTTCACTGTCTAATTCTGGTGAACATGGTTTGTTCACTGTCTAATGCTGGTGAACATGGTTTGTTCACTGTCTAATGCTGCTGAACATGGTTTGTTCACTGTCTAATGTTGGTGAACATGGTTGGTTCACTATCTAATGCTGCTGAACATGGTTGGTTCACTGTCTAATGCTGGTGAACACGGTTTGTTCACTGTCTAATGCTGCTGAACATGGTTTGTTCACAGTCTAATACTGCTGAACATGGTTTGTTCACTGTCTAATGCTGGGTTGTAGTATGATATAGGGCTCATTTTAATAGTACAGTTATATGTTAGAACACATCAATTTTGTAATTGTTGGTTAATTTGAAGCTTCTTTGTCTGTCGTAGTAGTCCAAGGTTGAACCTCTCTATCAAGGTCACCTTGGTTGTATAAATGATATCCATAACCAATTCGTGCCCATTTCACATACTCTTATTTCACATACTCCTATTTCGCATACTCCTATTTCGCATACTCCTATTTCGCATACTCCTATTTTGCATACTCCTATTTCGCATACTCCTATTTCACATACTCCTATTTCACATACTCTTGTTTCGCCTACTACTCTACAAATTTCCAGTTCGCCTGGTTGCCAATTAAGGCCTATTTTTTTTACAAACTGGCTTTGCAGAAATCTGAGTTTTTAGTGAGTTAAATCTAAGTTACTTTTGGTTGTAGTAAATGTTGTCTATATAAATATAACAAAGATTTAACCACATGAAAAACTCCGATTTCTGCAAAGCTTATTTGACATAATTTACCTTTTTTACAAGTATTACATCTAATTGTGATTTTAGTCAACATAGCAAGTAAACAAATCTTTGTGATAACTGCTTTAATCCCAATGCTGAGTTGGCAAAGTGGGAGACGTGGAGATACCCATATAACCATATACCTTAGATACAAAACCATGAGGTGTGTCTCTGTTCCAGACTCAGCCATTGGACGTTCAACAAAAGATGGCAATGTCAGAAATGTTCCACGACTACATCACGCCCCTCATCATTATTCCTGACCACAGTCTCCCGTCGGAGCTCCCGCCGGGAACGTTCAGCCCTAATTCCCTGCTCATGTACGAGCATGACAGCGATCAACAGCCCTGTAACCCCCTCGAGGGGTCAGCCGTGTGCAGTGAAATCACTATGGCCGCATTCCCCCCAGTCTGTGATACATTTGACCTGAACCCAGTGTTGGAACAGAGCAATGACCTGTTGTCGCTCGTTGACGATGACTTTGGTGCGAGTTCTTGGAATACAAAAAGAGAGGTAGTGAAAGCGGAAGATGCGTTTGTCGACAAGAAGGGAATCATGCAGGGCCCTACGCTGGCCGCGTTGAACGATGACCCGTCAGTGCCATCCGTGTCAGCAATGCCATGGATTGATGACATAGAAACGATCATCAAGAGTGACATGTCATTTGGGTCATCGGACTGTCACCCGGCGCAAAGTCCGTATCTTGGCAACCAGTGTGACCAGGAACCAATCATAGCAGCCGCTACTTTCTTCAAGCAACCCCAGCCAAAACAACCCACATGCACAGTGACAAAGTCACCCTCTACCTTCTTACCCCCCACCCCTGACAACCCAGTGACCCCCACCCACCCTGGCTCACTGGCGAAAATTTACCCCGCTGCAAGAGCCAATAAGCCTTCAGCTACTGTCACATGTGACAACTCAAACATTGACAGCAAGTCATCCTTGACAGAACTACTGTCCATGAAGAAGGAGCGTGACATCTCATTACCTGTTGTCATGCCAACACAAATGGCCACGCAGTGTCCGTTGCCACAGCGATGGGGGGTCAAGAGGTCACTGTTGCCAGGTGGAGATTCGCACAACATGGACAGGAAGTGGGAGGAGATCAAACAGTTCATTCACGACGAGAATGAACAGCAGCGGTTCGCTATGATGAGGAGAACATGTGCACTGCTGAGAGACACGTGTGAGGTGCCGCCTTTAAAACAGGTCAAGACAGAGCCACCAGGTAGAGCCACCCACTCAAATACAGTATGTGAAGCACTTAACTGAAAAAAATGCATCATATCATTTACAAACGCTTACTGCTACTTAACAGAAATCACAATGCTACAATGAAAAAGGAAAATTTAGTTGAGGAGATGTTTCAGTACTTTTGGACGCAATTGAGTGTCGCCATCTATCATACTTACATCAAACAACATCTGCTAGGTTTCTTCAGAAATCTGCCTCGCTTCAAAACTATTTGTGGTTTGACCGTTACATTTTATGCTGATGTGAAGACCTCAAAAAATATGTACTTTATTACAATTGTTCCATTTGAAGCAAATTCGTATTATATATATAAAAACAGGGTGTGGCCACGGACCCCCCAAAATTTGGTATTGCTTACAGGAAATGCATACGATGTGGTAGATCTGCAGGAAAATCATGTTTTATTCTTCATTGTAGATGTGAGTTTGCCAGTGAAGGAAGAGGCGGAGTGCCAACATGATCAGTTCATGAGTGACAGCGACGACAGCAACGACGACGACGACTCTGATGCTGGTTAGTCTGTAGTTGTTTCTGCATCAAGTTTCTGGGTCCCATCCTGGTGTCTGTTTCAAGTTTCTTCTAATTCCCATCCTTGTTTCTGTATCAAGTTTCTGGGTCCCATCCTGGTGTCTGTTTCAAGTTTCCTCTAATTCCCATCCTTGTTTCTGTATCAAGTTTCTGGGTCCCATCCTGGTGTCTGTTTCAAGTTTCCTCTAATTCCCATCCTTGTTTCTGTATCAAGTTTCTGGGTCCCATCCTGGTGTCTGTTTCAAGTTTCCTCTAATTCCCATCCTTGTTTCTGTATCAAGTTTCTGGGTCCCATCCTGGTGTCTGTTTCAAGTTTCCTCTAATTCCCATCCTTGTTTCTGTATCAAGTTTCTGGGTCCCATCCTGGTGTCTGTTTCAAGTTTCCTCTAATTCCCATCCTTGTTTCTGTATCAAGTTTCTGGGTCCCATCCTGGTGTCTGTTTCAAGTTTCCTCTAATTCCCATCCTTGATTCTGTATCAAGTTTCTGGGTCCCATCCTGGTGTCTGTTTCAAGTTTCCTCTAATTCCCATCCTTGTTTCTGTATCAAGTTTCTGGGTCCCATCCTGGTGTCTGTTTCAAGTTTCCTCTAATTCCCATCCTTGTTTCTGTATCAAGTTTCTGGGTCCCATCCTGGTGTCTGTTTCAAGTTTCCTCTAATTCCCATCCTTGTTTCTGTATCAAGTTTCTGGGTCCCATCCTGGTGTCTGTTTCAAGTTTCCTCTAATTCCCATCCTTGTTTCTGTATCAAGTTTCTGGGTCCCATCCTGGTGTCTGTTTCAAGTTTCCTCTAATTCCCATCCTTGTTTCTGTATCAAGTTTCTGGGTCCCATCCTGGTGTCTGTTTCAAGTTTCCTCTAATTCCCATCCTTGTTTCTGTATCAAGTTTCTGGGTCCCCTCCTGGTGTCTGTTTCAAGTTTCCTCTAATTCCCATCCTTGTTTCTGTATCAAGTTTCTGGGTCCCATCCTGGTGTCTGTTTCAAGTTTCCTCTAATTCCCATCCTTGTTTCTGTATCAAGTTTCTGGGTCCCATCCTGGTGTCTGTTTCAAGTTTCTTCTAATTCCCATCCTTGTTTCTGTATCAAGTTTCTGAGTCACATCCTTGTTTCTGTCTCAACCTCCAAGCTTCTTCTGACCAAAGAAGACTATCAGACCAAACCATATAAAAGTTCAGCAAGTACACATGTTTAGCTTGGTCTGTAAGTACATCAAGTACACATATTTAGCTTGGTCTGTAAGTACAGCAAGTACACATGTTTAGCTTGGTTTGTAAGTACATCAAGTACACATGTTTAGCTTGGTCTGTAAGTACATCAAGTACACATGTTTAGCTTGGTCTGTAAGTACAGCAAGTGCACATGTTTAGCTTGGTCTGTAAGTACATCAAGTACACATGTTTAGCTTGGTCTGTAAGTACATCAAGTACACATGTTTAGCTTGGTCTGTAAGTACATCAAGTACACATGTTTAGCTTGGTCTGTAAGTACATCAAGCACACATGTTTAGCTTGGTCTGTAAGTACAACAAGTGCACATGTTTAGCTTGGTCTGTAAGTACATCAAGTACACATGTTTAACTTGGTCTGTAAGTACAGCAAGTACACATGTTTAGCTTGGTCTGTCGACTGATTCAGCTGTAACTTGGGGATCGAGAATTGCAAGGACATGGGTCTATAATTGGAAATATGGCAAACAGTGTATAAGTAATATTACATTTAAGAATATGTGTAGCTCCTTTCGATAGAGACAGTGTTTGGTATTTGTAGTAGTCTCCCGTCCTATAATTAAAATTGAACATTAAAAATGACATTAATTTTTAATGTCCTACTACTCAATGTATGACATGGAGTTTGTTTATTGGTTGTCTTTGTTTTATACTTGAACATTTGTACAATCAAGGTTTCTGTAAGACTGACAGTGTTGTCTACGTTTCTGTGCAGAGTCGATGACAAGCCAGTCGAGCTGCGTGGATGAGTTATTGGTAGGCAGTGGACAGAGCAAGAGGCGCTACTTCTGGCAGTACAACACACAGTCGAAGGGTCCAAAGGGCAAACGTCTGTGCAAGTCTGTCGAGGTTCATGACCCCCACGTCCTCAACAACTTTGAGGACCCTGTGTTCGACCCGGAGCTCAACCACATGCGGTACAAACACAACGGGAAGGCACGGAGGGGTGATGGCAATGACGTTACGCCGAACCCTGTCAAGTTGTTCAAGATAGGCAATGAGTTGTGTCGTCTCAACAACGCCATCACAGATATGACGCCGCCGATGGAGCTGCCGCAGACCATCAAGTCAAAGTCTCGAAGGGAGAAGAATAAGGTTGCATCGCGTGCGTGTCGATTGAAGAAGAAAGCTCAGCACGAGGCGAATAAAGTGAAACTGTTCGGTCTGCAGCGGGAACACAGTAAGTGGTGTCGACCTTCTCTTCCATGCTAGGGTTGTTTGACGGAGAGGGCACAGAGATGAGGGGGCACTTCCTCCAGATGGCCAATCTGACACAGTTTTGTTGTTGAAATCTGTATTTTTACTTTTGATTCTGTCTGTGTAAATCAGTATTATTTTTTCTTTGGTTAATCAGCCTTTAGCTTTCTGATTGAGAGTCGTGTAGGTTTAAGTCTGTAGCTGTTACCATTCTCAGTCAAAAGCTATCCTTGTTTAACTCATTTTAATCAGTTAAGCAGGTAAGATTAGCAGGATCATGTATGTTTCTGCCAATGTTGTGATTGTGTGCTGCATGTTGTGATTGTGTGCTGCATGTTGTGATTGTGTGCTGCATGTCGTGATTGTGTGCTGCGTGTTGTGATGGTGTGCGGTGTGTCGTGATGGTGTGCTGTGTGTTGTGATTGTGTGCTGCGTGTCGTGATTGTGTGCTGCGTGTTGTGATTGTGTGCTGCATGTTGTGATTGTGTGCTGCGTGTTGTGATTGTGTGCTGCGTGTTGTGATTGTGTGCTGCGTGTTGTGATTGTGTGCTGTGTGTTGTGATTGTGTGCTGCGTGTTGTGATTGTGTGCTGTGTGTTGTGATTGTGTGCTGCGTGTTGTGATTGTGTGGTGCATGTTGTGATTGTGTGCTGCGTGTCGTGATTGTGTGCTGCGTGTTGTGATTGTGTGCTGCGTGTTGTGATCTGTTGTACTTTGTTTCATCTTTTTAAAAACTGTTCTACACACATATATTGTCTATAAATATTGTATATAAATACAAATAACATACAAGATCAAGATAATATAACATGTAGATTTATATTTTGATATTTAATTTTTATTTATATACATTTATTTTATATATATATATATATATATATATATATTGTATCAAAAAAATAAATGTCTATAAATAAAAATAAAGTACAAGATCAAAATATATATATATATATATACACTTTATTTTGATCTTGTATGTTATTTTTATTTATAGACATTTGTTTTATATGATACTTGCCATTTTTATGTAAAGCGCTTTGAGCTTTTTAAGGATATTGCGTTCTATGACAATGATATATTATTACATGACCAGTAAGTGGTACTGTGCTGTGACATCACAGATCAGCTGATGAAGGTGTTGGGGTCGATCAAGGCAGAGATCGTGCAGCGAGTTAGTGGAGACAACCAAGACGGAGACTGCAGCTTCACAGACACACTTCAGGCTCTCATTGACAAACACCTGCGTAAGTCTCAATGTCACATCATTACAAAGCAGTTAGTTTTACTGTCTCACTTTTTGTGTAGATAGTTTGGGTACATATCTTTTCACCTGTAATATACACCTTTTTATATTAGTTGGTTTACAGGATTTACACATTTTCTTTTAACTAAAAAAATGGGTCAGTCTGGTAAAAGTAATCCAAATATGGTAATCATAAAGCTTGGACTAAATTATTTATGCTACTAAAAGACATTATTACTTCATTTTTTATATGCCAGCTGCAATCATTCAGTAATTCCATATAAAAAATTCATATACTGTATTGTGTTTTTGCGGTCCAAATAGTGCTGTGGAGCGATAATATAAGACACTGATGCAACGTGGCGCAACTTTTTTAAAAAGTGCAAAACAAAATATTTCTTAAGGAATTTTAATGGAATAACGTGGAATGATGTTTTATGTTAAAATACAACACAATGAAAGCATAAAGAATTTTTTTGAGAAAATACCAGGTCAGTGGATCCGTAAACCGGCTAATAAAGAATAAAAAAGGCATGAATAAGATAAACTCTGGCGACTAAGTGAACTGTTGTGTATGTCACTAACCAGACTGTTCTGTCACCAGGGAGCATGGTCGCTGGCGACTAAGTGAACTGTTGTGTATGTCACTAACCAGACTGTTCTGTCTCCAGGGAGCATGGTCGCTGGCGACTAAGTGAACTGTTGTGTATGTCACTAACCAGACTGTTCTGTCTCCAGGGAGCATGGTCGCTGGCGACTAAGTGAACTCTTGTGTATGTCACTAACCAGACTGTTCTGTCTCCAGGGAGCATGGTCGCTGGCGACTAAGTGAACTCTTGTGTATGTCACTAACCAGACTGTTCTGTCTCCAGGGAGCATGGTCGCTGGCGACTAAGTGAACTCTTGTGTATGTCACTAACCAGACTGTTCTGTCTCCAGGGAGCATGGTCGCTGGCGACTAAGTGAACTCTTGTGTATGTCACTAACCAGACTGTTCTGTCTCCAGGGAGCATGGTCGCTGGCGACTAAGTGAACTCTTGTGTATGTCACTAACCAGACTGTTCTGTCTCCAGGGAGCATGGTCGCTGGCTACACAACCGAGTACGTCAACTCTGTGTTGGAACACATTGCAAATGGTGACCCCTCTGGCGGTCTCAACTTGGAATGACCTTGTTACCATTGGATATGACCCCTCTGGTGGTTTTGACTTGGAATGACCTTGTTACTATTGAATACAACACCTCTGATGGTCTTGACTTGGAATGACCTTGACCCTGTTGGATACGACCTGACTGGCGGTCTCAATAATGAATAACCATTATAGATGATAGGATGCTTTGTATAGAATTCCAAGAGAGAAGCAAACTGAAACAAGTGCTTTATTTACACTGACTCAGCATTGACGGCCGGGGACAATATCGACATCATCGTGACGACAGGCTGCGTCACTGTGGCAAACACTGATACAAACTACAACCATGATGACCGTGTCACCATGGTAACCAGCTGTTTTCACTGAACTGCTTTACCCACTAAGCATTCAGTGTGTATTCAGCACCAGCCTATAACGGCACGCACGAGCAGTTTGCTGCATACGCCGGTTGCAAGAGACTATGTTACATACACCAATTCCTCACAATGTTGTATGTATGACAGTTTACAATCGCACAAAGATCACGCCAAATTTCAGTGATTACTTGGCACTGAAACATCCTTCAGTATTGTCTGCCGGACTCAACAAGGAGTGTCTGCTACTCAACTTACACAAACATCTCTATCTACCATTTGCAACAACAATGATATATATATATATATATATATATATATATATATATATATATATATATATATATATATATATATAAATAATTATCTACAATGACACAAAAAGGCATTTATCTTTATGTAGACAGTTTCATATTATCGTGTTTGTTGTAGATGTTAGTTTGTATATTAGACATGTACATTGTGATGAGCGGAACATTCAGAGGTGTCTGGCGATCAGGGAGGGAATCTAGTCAGTATCAAGCGATGCACTTGCTGTGTCCTGCAGTGACATCCAAGGAGAGTTGGCCAGAATCTGCAGCCTGGAAACAGGCGCAACAGGACACAGCAGATTTGTGTTTCAACTAGTTTGACGTCTTGTGTGTGGAAATTGAAAGAAACTGTGTTGCTGACATCCAGCCCAGTTCAGTTTGTATGTATACAAGGAGACTGATGCTGTCATTTGTGTGATTATGTTACAGCAACACAAAGAACTGTGATTCGTCAGTGAATTTCATATGAAGACTTCAATCCAGTGATATAGAATGATTTTGAGTTGTGTCACGTAGTTGTTGGTCATAGAGCCAGCAGGTGGAGCTGTAACAGTGGATCATACAGCCAGCAGGTGGAGCTGTAACAGTGGATCATACAGCCAGCAGGTGGAGCTGTAACAGTGGATCATACAGCCAGCAGGTGGAGCTGTAACAGTGGATCATACAGCCACAGGTGGAGCTGTAACAGTGGATCATACAGCCAGCAGGTAGAGCTGTAGCAATTGATTGTACAACCAGCAGGTGGAGCTGTAACAGTTGACAGTACAGCCAGCAGGTGGTGCTGTTGCAGTTGATCATTACCAGCAGGTGGAGCTGTAACAGTGTGGCTTACAGTCAGCAGGTGGAGCTGTAACAGTTGATCGTCTGGCACAGCAGACAATATGTAGTACTTTTGTTGAACAGTTATATATACAATGTCAGCCTGCATCACTGGTGGACTGTCAGGGCATTGCGTGTTTACGTGCCATTAGCTTGCACTAGCATTGCCATTGTGAACATTTCAACAACTTATTTAACATCACCTATTTATATTAGTTTAGTGCAACTGTGTAAAATGTAAATAAGCTGAATATTGTGTAAATGGGACACTTCGTAGGCTTCTTCTCGTGGATTTGCTATTTGGTGTATTTGGAACATTTTGTTGCTGTGGTGCGATTCCTGGACAACCCCAGAAACAAGAATTGTTGCGGCAGAATACAACGGTTTAAGTTGCCAGTTACACGGTGGAACATTTCTTCAGTCAGAAAGGCTGCCCTTGCCACAGACTGCGTGGATATGAATGCTGAAATCTGAAATTGTGATAAAACTCAGTATCATTATAATCCTTTAATTTCAAGAAGAGCCACAACAGATGGCATTCTGGGACATCACAGATGAAACATGAGTATCTGTCTCGCGATGTTTCAACCTCAGTCTTTCATGGACAGAAGCGAACTCCGCCGATATAATTTCTTGACATGCGCACTGTTGGAGCGCCTCTCAGTGTATATATTATATATAGTTGTATGATCAATGCAAGAACTGTATCGAAGTTACCACAGCTGATCTAATTTGGATCAACGGACAGGACCTTGAAATCAAGAGAATTATTGTGATATATATATCCTGCATTTGCTTATTTGTAACTGTGTTCAATAAAGTGATTTAATGCATTTTGTCATTGGAGATTTGAATCAGTTTTATAAAATGATGTGTAAAAAGAATGGAATTATTATAATGTATACGTCTTTCATAATATCACCAGATTGTTTATTTCACACAGGCTGCGCAAACAATCAAAGAAACTTTGATCAACACTAACCTATACACCCATATGATTAATTACATTACCCACAATGCATGCACACAGACTGCACACAAGTCTCAAGTGATTCTAGTCCAAACAGGCCATTATTCGGTTAACGCTTGTGGTTTGTTAGTGTTGATCAAAGTTGATTGTTTGGTTAGGTGTGCATTGTTTGGTTAGGTGTGCATTGTTTGGTTTGGTGTGCATTGTTTGATTTGGTGTGCATTGTTTGGTTTGGTGTGCATTGTTTGGTTTGGTGTGCATTGTTTGGTGTGGTGTGCATTGTTCGCTTTGGTGTGCATTGTTCGGTTTGGTGTGCATTATTTGGTTTGGTGTGCATTGTTTGGTTTGGTGTGAATTGTTCGGTTTGGTGTGCATTGTTCGATTTTGTGTGCATTGTTCGGTTTGGTGTGCATTGTTTGGTTTGGTGTGCATTGTTTGGTTTGGTATGCATCGTTTGGTTTGGTGTGCATTGTTCGGTTTGGTGTGCGTTGTTTGGTTTGGTGTGCATTGTTTGGTTTGGTGTGCAGTGTTTGGTTTGGTGTGCATTGTTTGGTTTGGTGTGCAGTGTTTGGTTTGGTGTGCATTGTTTCTTTCCCTGCATTAACAAGGATTACAATAAAGGCAAACTGTAATCAGTCATTTTGCATAATGACTAAAATGTTTAGGCATTTCACGAAATGACTGTTTTACTCAATCATTTCCCAAAATGCCTGAAAACTTTGATCATTTGCGAAATGACTGAAGAATCAGTAATAATGTGTCTTCATTTTTAATATTATTTTGGAAATGACTGAACAAAATAGAAAAACACAACAACAACATTACGCATGTAATGTTATTACAATTTTTTCTTGTAGCACATTTACAAGTGCTACACAACAATATATAAAAAAGGATCCTTTAAAAAATTCCCGAACTGAGAGACCTTAGTTATGAAGAACGCCTGAAAGAATGTTGTTTAACAACTCTAGAGACAAGGAGGTTAAGAGGTGATCTGATTGAAGTTTTTAAGATATTGAATGGGTATGAAAATATTGATAGAAATATGTTTTTCTCACTCAAGAAAGATAGCAGAACTAGAGGACATGAGGTAAAATTAGTAAAGGATCAATGTAGATTGGACATCAGGAAGCACTCGTTCTCACAGAGGACAATAAATGAATGGAACAAACTGTCTACAGATTGTGTAACTGTTAGCAGTGTGAATATGTTTAAAAACAAGGTTGACACATATCTCAGGAGGGCGGGTTATAAGTAGATGAACATTGTAGGACTTTCGATAAGCCAATGGCTTCCTTGTCCACTTGTCATCTGGGCCTTTGGCTTGGATGGCAAATCTTGTTAAATCTTGTTAAAAAATCTAACATGCATTAATCTCATGTACCGTATAGTTCCCAATAGAAGTGCACTATCTAATAGATGTGCACCCCAGACGTGAAAACATGCACAAAAACAGATTTTCAGGATTGAACGAATGCTAAACGCAACCTCGATTATCAAGGCTCCGTGCTGTGGCGCCACCGTCTGTCGCACAGATCATCGCCTGGATACACTGTGTACTTTTCATTGTGGCGGAAATTATGTATGCACCCAAATGCATACATAATTAGCTAATTACGTCACCCGGTCATTTGGCTAATTCATAAAATAAGATCTTTTATCAGTTTATGCGATGCAATTCGAATTAACTCTAAACTTTAATTATAGTGACACAACTGTCATGTTTGGTGTAGAATTATGTGAGAAACAGTCATTTAGCATAAACACCCAGTTGTGTAATTAGTTACAACAATTATGTAATGTAATGGAACATTTCAAACATGTAACTGAAAGTGTATGGAAATGTAAATGTTTACTCATTTTTATAGCACCATATCTATACAATGGTATTATATGGGGCTGTACAGTAAAAGAAATGGTGTAATAAAATGTCAAAACACTAAAAAATAAATGTAATAATACAAATGATTATAAAAAAGTAAAGCTGTTTAAATGACTAAAATTAATAACTTAGTTATATGCTATGCTAAAATAGTGAGTCTCCAATTTACTCTTAAAAACTCTGACATCGTTGCTACTGCGCACGTCTTCATGTAGAGAATTCCATAGTTTAGGTGCAGCCACTTTAAAAGCGCGATCCCCAGAGTTTTCCGCTTTGTCCGTGGTATATTGAGTGTTAGAGCCTCATGAGATCTCAGTCCTTGTCTGTGGTATATTGAGTGTCAGAGCCTCATGAGATCTCAGTCCTTGTCCGTGGTATATTGAGTGTCAGAGCCTCATGAGATCTCAGTCCTTGTGTGTGTGTGTGTGTGTGTGTGTGCGTGTGCGTGTGCGTGTGCGTGTGCGTGTGCGTGTGCGTGTGCGTGTGCGTGTGCGTGTGCGTGTGCGTGTGCGTGTGCGTGTGCGTGTGCGTGTGTGTGTGTGTGGAACGTTTGAAACGACACAAAAGCAAGTCCATGAAATGAATCTAAACGACAGATCGAGAAAGTTCGCAGCAGCAAACCGCCCAAAATAACATCGCCTCAAGACAGAAAAACAACTGACACCACAAGACGGGAATGTCAGTATTGCAGTTATTCGCATGAACCGAACAGACTAAGATGCCCAGCCTGGGGAAAGACAGGCTCCTATTGTCATGGTGCCAGTCATTTCAAGGCAAACTGCCGAAAGCGAGTGAGCTGCGTGAATGGAAAAGACGACACGGAAGACGATGACGACTGGTTGCAAACGCACGGGTTGACATTTGGAGTGAATGGTCACAAGGGACAACGGGGAATCACAGCGATGACGCAGGTTAATAACTGCGACGTACATTTCCAGTTTGATACCGGAGCTTATATAAAAACAATCAACTAAACATGTGTACGCAAAGAACAAGTGCGAACAACGAACGAGAAGCTATTGATGTGAAACGGCATAAAAATGACACCGAAAGGCATCGCTAGACGTACGGCCGACTATGAAACTGAAACTCGGCAACACAGAAGATTTTGATTTCGTCGTTGTGGAAAACTGTCTCACGTGTTTCATCGGATCAGCTACGACACAAGCCATGGGATTGATGACAGTCCACGAGTAGCGGTTTATCAGCCAAGTAAGCCAAAGCAACATAGGCCATTTAGTCATAGCAACGCTTAGAACTGGCCCCCAGTGTTCCGCCAAAGATTCTGCTATGTATGAGACTAGCACTCGCTCTGCAACAACCAGTGAAAGTATGTAGGAGACTACCAGTCGCTCTGCAACAACCAGTGAAAGTCTGTAGGAGACTAGCACTCGCTCTGCAACAACCAATGAAAGTCTGTAGGAGACTAGCACTCGCTCTGCAACAACCAGTGAAAGTCTGTAGGAGACTACCAGTCGCTCTGCAACAACCAGTGAAAGTCTGTAGGAGACTACCAGTCGCTCTGCAACAACCAGTGAAAGTCTATAGGAGACTAGCACTCACTCTGCAACCACCAGTGAAAGTCTGTAGGAGACTAGCACTCGCTCTGCAACAACCAGTGAAAGTCTGTAGGAGACTACCAGTCGCTCTGCAACAACCAGTGAAAGTCTGTAGGAGACTAGCACTCACTCTGCAACCACCAGTGAAAGTCTGTAGGAGACTACCAGTCGCTCTGCAACAACCAGTGAAAGTCTGTAGGAGACTAGCACTCACTCTGCAACCACCAGTGAAAGTCTGTAGGAGACTACCAGTGTAGGAGACTAGCACTCGCTCTGCAACAACCAGGAAAGTCGAACTAGACATTCTAGTGAAACTAGGTGTTCTGGAACCCGTCGAAGAACCAACGAAATGGGTGAGCCAGAGGGCGGTTGTACGTAAGCAGAACGGCAAGTTGACACTATGCATCGATCCTCAGCCACTAAACCAAGCACACATGAGAGAACATTACAATTTGGCAACACTTGATGACGTGTTACCAAACATGAACAATGCCGAGATGTTCAGCAAGCTGGATGTGCAGGAAGCATTCTGGCATGTGGAACTTGACGCAGATTATCGCCTGCTAATGACGACGATCACCCCATGGCAGATAGCGATGGGCCAGATTACCTTGCGGCCTCAAAGTGAGCAGCGCAGTATTTCAGAAGAAGCTAAACGAGTCACTTGAAGGCATCTAGCAGGTGTGATCTGCGATGATATCATTGTGACTGGATGCGGGGCCACACAGATGTTGGCCGAGCGTGACCATGACGACAACTTGAAACGGCTACTAGCGCTGCACAGAGAGGAACGTTAAACTGAACAATGCGAAGGCAGAGGACAAGCGAGACAATGTGATCTTCATGGGTCACAAGATAACCACAGAAGGCATTCAAGCAGATGACAACAAAGTCAAAGCCATTTTGGAAATGCCACCGACCACAGACATTCACGGGGTAAAACGATTCTGTGGCATGATCCAATATCTGGCGTGGTTTATGCCCGACCTAGCGACCGATTTGGAACCCATACGAGATTCGACAAGGCAGGGTGTGGTGTGGAACTGGTACAAACAATGCGAAGAGGCATTCAAGACAGTGAAACGGAAGATAACTCCACGCCTAGGTTGACTACTTCGACTCCGACGAGAAACGTGTGCTACAAGTCGACAGTAGGCAAGACGGACTGGGTGCGGCACTGATACATGATGGGAAGCCGATAGAGTTCGCCTCCAGGTCTCTCACGCCAGCAGAACGGAGATGGGCACAACTCGAGAAAGAGCTGCTGTCTGTCGTGTTTGGGCTAGAACGATTGGACCAGTAAACGTTCGGTCGCAAAGTCGTGATACATAATGATCACAAACCGCTCGCAGCCATTCTGAAGAAACCCCTAAGTCAGGCGCCAAGACGACTGCGGGAACTTATCTTGGGGTTGTACCGTCATGACGTCGAGTTCAAATACGTGGAGGGTGGGAAACTCGTCATAGCTGATACGCTGAGCCGTGCACACCTGGAGGTGCCAGAAACTCAAGTCCTTCAAGACATACCTGACAAGACGATCCAGGAGGTAGTCGAAGCTACGCAGAAAGTACTCGATCTGATCAGATCTTTTTTACACATCAGGCCGGACAGAAAGGAAAAGGTAACATATGAAACAACGCCGTATTTCGATGTACAAGACACATTGAGACATGAAGGCGGTGTCATCATCAAAGGCCAGAGAATTGTGATACCAATGGCACTCAGGTGTGAGATGAAGCGTAGACTACACGCAGCGCATACGAGCTATGACAGCATGACGGCTCGAGCACGAGATACAAATCTATTCTGGCCGCTCGAGAATGTCAAGCGAGGTGAAACAACGACATATGGCGACGACATGTGCCAACAGGCGAAACCCAAGCAACAAAATGAACCGTTGACGAGTCACGATGGTGGAAATGGACCACGGCGAAAAGTTGGGATGGATCTGTTTGAGCTAGATGGAGTGGATTACTTGTTGACGGTGAACTATTTCTCCGGGTTCTTCGAAGTCGACAAGATGACAACAACCACAGTCAGTCGAGTCATCAACAAGATGACAACAACCACTTTCAGTCAAGTCATCAACAAGGTGACACCAACCACTGCCAGTCAAGTCATCAACAAGATGACAACAACCACTGCCAGTCAAGTCATCAACAACAAGATGATAACAACCACTGCCAGTCAAGTCATCAACAAGATGACAACAACCACTGTCAGTCAAGGCATCAACAAGATGACAACAACCACTGCCAGTGAAGTCATCAACAAGATGACAACAACCACTGCCAGTCAAGTCATCAACAAGATGACAACAACCACTGTCAGTCGAGTCATCAACAAGATGACAACAACCACTGCCAGTCGAGTCATCAACAAGATGAAAACAACCACTGTCAGTCGAATCATCAACAAGATGACAACAACCACTGTCAGTCGAGTCATCAACAAGATGACAACAAACACTGTCAGTCGAGTCATCAACAAGATGACAACAACCACTTTCAGTCGAGTCATCAACAAGATGACAACAACCACTGCCAGTCGAGTCATCAACAAGATGACAACAACCACTGTCAGTCGAGTCATCAACAAGATGACAACAACCACTGCCAGTCGAGTCATCAACAAGATGACAACAACCACTGTCAGTCGAGTCATCAACAAGATGACAACCACTGTCAGTCGAGTCATCAACAAGATGACAACAACCACTGTCAGTCGAGTCATCAACAAGATGACAACAACCACTGTCAGTCGAGTCATCAACAAGATGAAAACAACCACTGCCAGTCGAGTCATCAACAAGATGACAACAACCACTGTCAGTCGAGTCATCAACAAGATGACAACAACCACTGCCAGTCGAGTCATCAACAAGATGACAACAACCACTGTCAGTCGAGTCATCAACAAGATGACAACAACCACTGCCAGTCGAGTCATCAACAAGATGACAACAACCACTGTCAGTCGAGTCATCAACAAGATGACAACCACTGTCAGTCGAGTCATCAACAAGATGACAACAACCACTGCCAGTCGAGTCATCAACAAGATGACAACAACCACTGTCAGTCGAGTCATCAACAAGATGACAACAACCACTGTCAGTCGAGTCATCAACAAGATGACAACAACCACTGCCAGTCGAGTCATCAACAAAATGACAACAACCACTGCCAGTCGAGTCATCAACAAGATGACAACAACCATTGCCAGTCGAGTCATCAACAAGATGACAACAACCACTGCCAGTCGAGTCATCAACAAGATGACAACAACCACTGTCAGTCGAGTCATCAACAAGATGACAACAACCACTGCCAGTCGAGTCATCAACAAGATGACAACAACCACTGTCAGTCGAGTCATCAACAAGATGACAACAACCACTGTCAGTCGAGTCATCAACAAAATGACAACAACCACTGCCAGTCGAGTCATCAACAAGATGACAACAACCACTGTCAGTCGAGTCATCAACAAGATGACAACAACAACCACTGCCAGTCGAGTCATCAACAAAATGACAACAACCACTGCCAGTCGAGTCATCAACAAGATGACAACAACCATTGCCAATCGTGTCATCAACAAGATGACAACAACCACTTTCAGTCAAGTCATCAACAAGATGACAACAACCACTGTCAGTCAAGTCATCAACAAGATTACAACAACCACTGTCAGTCAAGTCATCAACAAGATGACAACAACCACTGTCAGTCAAGTCCTCAACAAGATGACAACAACCACTGTCAGTCAAGTCATCAACAAGATGACAACAACCACTGTCAGTCAAGTCATCAACAAGATGACAACAACCACTGCCAGTCAAGTCATCAACAAGATGACAACAACCACTGTCAGTCAAGTCCTCAACAAGATGACAACAACCGCTGTCAGTCAAGTCATCAACAAGATGATAACAACCACTGTCAGTCAAGTCATCAACAAGATGACAACAACCACTGCCAGTCAAGTCATCAACAAGATGACAACAACCACTGTCAGTCAAGTCATCAACAAGATGACAACAACCACTGTCAGTCAAGTCATCAACAAGATGACAACAACCACTGTCAGTCAAGTCATCAACAAGATGACAACAACCACTGTCAGTCGAGTCATCAACAAGATGACAACAACCACTGTCAGTCGAGTCATCAACAAGATGACAACAACCACTGTCAGTCAAGTCATCAACAAGATGACAACAACCACTGTAAGTCGAGTCATCAACAAGTTGAAGCCGCATTTCCCACGATACGGCATTCCCCGGCAGATTATAAGTGACAACAGACCACAATTTTCATCAAGAGAGTTTGAGAAATTTGCACATCAGTGGAAATTCGAGCACAAGACATCATCGTCGATGTACCCAAGACCTAACGGAAAGGCAGAATATCCAACGGAAAGGCAGAAGATCCAACGAAAAGGCAGAAGATCCAACGGAAAGGTAGAAGATCCAACAGAAAGACAATAGATCCAACGGAAAGGCAGAAGATCCAACGGAAAGGCAGTAGATCCAATGGAAAGGCAGAAGATCCAATGGAAAGGCAGAAGATCCAACGGAAAGGCAGAAGATCCAACGGAAAGGCAGAAGATCCAATGGAAAGGCAGAAGATCCAACGGAAAGACAATAGATCCAACGGAAAGGCAGAAGATTCAACGGAAAGGCAGAAGATCCAATGGAAAGGCAGAAGATCCAACGGAAAGGCAGAAGATCCAACGGAAAAGCAGAAGATCCAACGGAAAGGCAGAAGATTCAACGGAAAGGCAGAAGATCCAACGGAAAGGCAGAAGATCCAACGGAAAGGCAGAAGATCCAATGGAAAGGCAGAAGATCCAACGGAAAGACAATAGATCCAACGGAAAGGCAGAAGATTCAACGGAAAGGCAGAAGATCCAACGGAAAAGCAGAAGATCCAACGGAAAGGCAGAAGCGGGTGTTGACAAAGACTACACTGCGCAAGACGATGGGGTGTGGAGGTGATGTACAATTAGGTGTGGAGGTGATGTACAATTAGGTGTGGAGGTGATGTACAATTAGGTGTGGAGGTGATGTACAATTAGGTGTGGAGGTGATGTACAATTAGGTGTGGAGGTGATGTACAATTAGGTGTGGAGATGATGTACAATTAGGTGTGGAGGTGATGTACAATTAGGTGTGGAGGTGATGTACAATTAGGTGTGGAGGTGATGTACAATTAGGTGTGGAGGTGATGTACAATTAGGTGTGGAGATGATGTACAATTAGGTGTGGAGGTGATGTACAACTAGCGCTACTGGAGATGGGAACTCACCAAAGCAAGATGCTGGTGTATCTCCAGCCCACATGCTGTTCGGGAGACAGACTCAGTCGCTGCTACCAACTGGTCAAGTGGCAGAATCGAATGAAGCCGTCAAAGTGAAGGAGGAGAAAAGGAGACGGAGTGTGAAGAAGCATCACGACAAGACAGCGCGACGTAGATGAACTGAAAGAAGGGCAACCCGTTTGTTATAAACCGTTTATTGAAGCCAGGTGGAAGCAAGGAGTGATCTAGGAGAGACCAGATGGAAACATAGAGTGATCGAGGAGAGACCAGATGGAAGCATGGAGTGATCGAGGAGAGACCAGATGGAAACATAGAGTGATCGAGGAGAGACCAGATGGAAACATAGAGTGATCGAGGAGAGACCAGATGGAAGCATGGAGTGATCGAGGAGAGACCAGATGGAAACATAGAGTGATCGAGGAGAGACCAGATGGAAACATAGAGTGATCGAGGAGAGACCAGATGGAAGCATAGAGTGATCGAGGAGAGACCAGATGGAAACATAGAGTGATCGAGGAGAGACCAGATGGAAGCATGGAGTGATCGAGGAGAGACCAGATGGAAACATAGAGTGATCGAGGAGAGACCAGATGGAAACATAGAGTGATCGAGGAGAGACCAGATGGAAGCATGGAGTGATCGAGGAGAGACCAGATGGAAGCATAGAGTGATCGAGGAGAGACCAGATGGAAACATAGAGTGATCGAGGAGAGACCAGATGGAAGCATGGAGTGATCGAGGAGAGACCAGATGGAAACATAGAGTGATCGAGGAGAGACCAGATGGAAACATAGAGTGATCGAGGAGAGACCAGATGGAAGCATGGAGTGATCGAGGAGAGACCAGATGGAAACATAGAGTGATCGAGGAGAGACCAGATGGAAGCATGGAGTGATCGAGGAGAGACCAGATGGAAGCATAGAGTGATCGAGGAGAGACTAGATCGAAGCATAGAGTGATTGAGGAGAGCCTAAACGACAGATCATACACAGTGAAAGAGAGGGGTGGCCATACCTATCGTCGAAATAGGGTACAACGAAGAAAATGCACAACTCCTGAGGCGGGCAGTGTCAGTTCAGCAGATCCAAGTGGTGTACCTGAATCCGAAATGATGAGACGTGCGACAACCAGCCGGTGTCCAGACACGATGGCGACACCCCAGTGGAAAAGAGCTGGAAGAACCGCCATCGGCAGTGACGTCACCAGTGGGTAGCACCAGGCCGAGCAGGACCAGAGACCCTCCCAAATAGACCCGGGACTGCATCATGGACTTTTAACTTTTCCCACATAAAGATGTGAATGAATGGACTGTATATACAGGGACACACATTACAGCATGCGACACTAACTTGCCCCACGGCAGTTACACGCAGCGGCTCGCCCCCTGCTCTCGATACGCCGTCGCACGTGTAAGATAAGTGTTACGTTTTCATGTAATAAATGTATTTTTACATACATTGCCTCGTATCTACCGAGTGCCACTTAGCACATCAACACTATGATGACAAGATCTGGCAGGGAAGTTCGGAAGCCTCCAGATGCTGTGATGACTAACTCTTACATAGCTAGGTGTGTAGCTAATAATATTATGTATCATTAGACAAGAGACGCTTGATGCGTAATCAGACATTTAATTCTCTATTAATGGTTTAAGAATGACAACATTTCAACAACATGTTTAGTTTTGTTAATACTCCTCGTGTTTTTTATCTTTGTAAGGGGAGGTGTTATGATATCCTTAGAAACTAGTTTGTGTAATTAATAAATAATAAAGGTTAAGCGGTGATTCGTCCATAATCCAACATGACGGTGTAAATGCGTGCTTGCCAAAGATATAATCTAACTCCAGTGCACGAGCAATCATTTCAGAAACGACACCAACAAGATTCGAACCCGGGTTCTCTCGACTGAGAGCCGGACGTTTTAACCGCTATACACGACCACGCACCAGCACCTCTATCCTGGCGGTGTGGAGGATCGCTACACGACCACGCCACAGCACCTCTATCCTGGTGGTGTGGAGGAGCGTTACACGATCACATCCCAGCACCTCTATCCTGGTGGTGTGGAGGATCGCTACACGACCACGCCCCAGCACCTCTATCCTGGTGGCGTGGAGGAGCGTTACACGATCACATCCCAGCACCTCTATCCTGGTGGTGTGGAGGTGCGCTACACGACCACGCCCCAGCACCTCTATCCTGGTGGTGTGGAGGAGCGTTACACGACCACGCCCCAGCACCTCTATCCTGGTGGTGTGGAGGAGCGTTACACGACCACGCCCAGCACCTCTATCCTGGTGGTGTGGAGGATCGCTACACGACCACGCCCCAGCACCTCTATCCTGGTGGTGTGGAGGATCGCTACACGATCACATCCCAGCACCTCTATCCTGGTGGTGTGGAGGATCGCTACACGACCACGCCCCAGCACCTCTATCCTGGTGGCGTGGAGGAGCGTTACACGATCACATCCCAGCACCTCTATCCTGGTGGTGTGGAGGTGCGCTACACGACCACGCCCCAGCACCTCTATCCTGGTGGTGTGGAGGAGCGTTACACGACCACGCCCCAGCACCTCTATCCTGGTGGTGTGGAGGAGCGTTACACGACCACGCCCAGCACCTCTATCCTGGTGGTGTGGAGGATCGCTACACGACCACGCCCCAGCACCTCTATCCTGGTGGTGTGGAGGATCGCTACACGACCACGCCCCAGCACCTCTATACTGGTGGTGTGGAGGTGCGCTACACGACCACGCTCCAGCACCTCTATACTGGTGGTGTGGAGGTGCGCTACACGACCACGCCCAGCACCTCTATCCTGGTGGTGTGGAGGAGCGCTACACTACCACGCCCAGCACCTCTATCCTGGTGGTGTGGAGTTGCTCTACACGACCACGCCCAGCACCTCTATCCTGGTGGTGTGGAGGAGCGCTACGTACACTACCACGCCCCAGCACATCTATCCTGGTGGTGTGGAGGTGTGCTACACTACCACGCCCCAGCACCTCTATCCTGGTGGTGTGGAGGTGTGCTACACTACCACGCCCCAGCACCTCTATCCTGGTGGTGTGGAGGTGTGCTACACTACCACGCCCCAGCACCTCTATCCTGGTGGTGTAGAGGTGTGCTACACGACCACGCCCCAGCACATCTATCCTGGTGGTGTGGAGGTGTGCTACACTACCACGCCCCAGCACCTCTATCCTGGTGGTCTGGAGGTGTGCTACACGACCACGCCCCAGCACATCTATCCTGGTGGTGTGGAGGTGTGCTACACTACCACGCCCCAGCACCTCTATCCTGGTGGTCTGGAGGAGCGCTACACGACCACGCCCCAGCACCTCTATCCTGGTGGTGTGGAGGTGCGCTGTACGGTTTCTATTTTACACTGTATTTTACTTACTAAGGTTTACACTTAATTAGTTTCTTCATGACCTTGGTGTTATGTTCACGCGTCTCGATCTGCGTCTTTCACGGTAGAACGCCCAAAAAAAATTTATACCAATTAAACCCATGCAGATCCCACTCAAGGAAATGGAAAAAAACTCCCATGAACTCACGAATTCCAGAGGAGGAAAACTGTGAAAATAAACCATTCCTATATATGCTAGCCATGGGCATGGTTGTTCTTCCTCGCGTTAGGCAGCCACTATCCAATTGACCATGCAAGCGTGCCTTAAATTAAGGTCCGAACCAAGGCGACCCGTCACGTGTGGTAACGCAAACATATGAGCGATAAAAGAGATTCAAACACATAAACGTCATACACTTTAAAATTAATGTTGATATGATGATATCTATGACTGTTTGAAAAGGTTATTAATTCCGTTCACCGTAATTAAATTAGATGTCAATAAAACAATGTCTACTAGATGTCAATTATCCTGCGTGATTTAGGTGTCAATGGAAAGACATCGTTTTACGTCAATCTGAGACGGGAACAGGTTATTCGTTCACCGTATATATGCGCATATCAATACAAATATGTTGTTTTTCGAAGTAGAAAGACGTCTAGTAGACATTAATTCTCCGACGTGGTATAGACATCAACAGATAGGTGTCAATTCTCCGGCGTGGTATAGACGTCAATATAACGACGTCTTATAGACGTCAATTCCCCATCGTAATATAGACGTCAATAGAAAGACGTCTAAACTGCGTCGTTTTTATGTCATTCTGGGACGTCGTCCAAAGACGTCGCGTACGTGTTCACTGGGCCATTCAGCAGAATCTGCTTGGATATTTAGCGGTACTTTGGGGGATTGCAGTGCATATCAAAATGAAAAAGAACCAAGCACTAAGAACTAAGGATTGTTTGGAGTTAAATGTTATAAGTCATAAGTCATCATTACTTTAATTGAGACTCGAAAGTCGGCTAAGCGAGAAACCAACTCGTCCGAAAAGTGCTGCCCTGTGGTGATTGTGGAAACAATGGGTTTTTTGTGTGGCGCCCTCTTTGGGATACAACGTAAGCACGCACTTGTAAACGAACATATCGAGCACGTTTAGTTGTTGATTGGTCGAAGAAAGCAGGCACTTTTTCAGTTACATCATCATGGAAGTGAAAAGCGTAGACGAATTTAGTAAATTAGTTTCTGGAAAGGGCGAGTACGTAAGCACGTAGAGTGTACAATCTTACAGATCCTGTTAAATTATGGAATGTGATGTTGAGCGATGTGTAGATGTGATGTTGAGCGATATTTGACGTATTTTAACCACGTCTGATTCTGGTACGTCGTAGGGAGCCAGTTTTGGCGATCATCTACGTCCATTTCAGTCGGTGGTGCTGCTCTACTATGCACAATGGACACCAGAGTGTCAGTAAGATGTAGTGCGTCTTGTGTTTCAGTCGGCTGGTGGTGCTGCTCTACTATGCACCATGGGCACCAGGGTGTCAGTAAGATGTATTGCTTCTTGTGTTTCAGCCAGCTCGTGGTGCCGCTCTACAATGCACCATGGGCACCAGAGTGTTAATAAGATGTATTGCATCTTGTGTTTCAGTCAGCTCGTGGTGCCGCTCTACAATGCACCATGGGCACCAGAGTGTCAGTAAGATGTATTGCATCTTGTGTTTCAGTCAGCTCGTGGTGCTGCTCTACAATGCACCATGGGCACCAGAGTGTCAGTAAGATGCATTGCATCTTGTGTTTCAGTCAGCTCGTGGTGCTGCTCTACAATGCACCATGGGCACCAGAGTGTTAATAAGATGTATTGCATCTTGTGTTTCAGTCAGCTCGTGGTGCTGCTCTACAATGCACCATGGGCACCAGAGTGTCAGTAAGATGTATTGCATCTTGTGTTTCAGTCAGCTCGTGGTGCTGCTCTACAATGCACCATGGGCACCAGAGTGTCAGTAAGATGCATTGCATCTTGTGTTTCAGTCAGCTCGTGGTGCTGCTCTACAATGCACCATGGGCACCAGAGTGTCAGTAAGATGTATTGCATCTTGTGTTTCAGTCAGCTCGTGGTGCTGCTCTACTATGCACCATGGGCACCAGAGTGCAATCAGATGCTTGAGGTACTCGATGAACTGAAGAAGGAGAAACAATGGACGACAACCGTCTTTCTTAAGGTATGTTTGGGGCATAAATTATTGTGAGGTACCAGTTATTATAAAAAGATTGCATGTAAATATACTCACCTCCTTGGGTAGTGCAGTGATTAGAACACTGTCTATCAAGAGAACCCAGGTTCAAATCCTCTTGCTGCCATTTTGAACCTAGCAATATACAGTGGTGGAATTCTAGAGATGGAATTATAAGAATGAGCAAATTTCATGCAGCACTTGCAGCATTAGTGGATGTTTTAAAAGAAGTTTAAATTGTGTGTGTGAACAGGTCTAATATGGTCAAAGTGTAACAGTATAAATTAGATTTGTTGAAATGATCAGACAAAATGTTAATTAAAATATTTTTGAGCGAATCCGACAAAAAGGGGCAAGAGGGCTCTGACTATACACAGTTATATATAAAGGTTGTTCACACTTGGTTATCTGATAGAATGATTATAGTTAACAAGTGTGCACTCTTTTATTCAACCAGAGCTGAGCATATCACTAACTTATTGCTTGTTGATCAATGCTTATTAAATATGGTGCACATTTATATTTTAATAACAGGTTTGAGCTATGTTTGAACATAACATTGAGGATTGAAACCATAGACATGTGAGAAACAGTAAAGAAGAAACTGACACACCACCTGGTGAGCAGTCTTGTGACTAACAAGATTATGGGAGTCATCTCATTTTCAATGTTGAGGTACATTTACTTTAACTATTATTTTGCAGTATTAATTTACATTTCAAATACCTGTGTTTACTTGTGTGTTGTGCCTCATGTCCAGGTTCTGTATTTGTAGGTGGAAGCAGAGGCCGTGCCTGAATTGTCAGCCAAGTATGGCATCACAGCCGTGCCTACATGTGTCCTTGTCAGAGTACGTTACACCTATCTTTGCTTGCCTCATTTCGCAAAAATATCAAACTTATCTAATATTGGATATGCCACGCTAAGTTATTGGAAATGTGTTATTTTGGGGAAATTACTGTTTGAGCCAAAACGAATTTCATTGAAAATGTGTGATCTCTTCAATATCCTATAACACCCTGACGCTTCCACAGTTTCTTTTGATCCCTTCTATATCCTATAACACCCTGACACTTCCACAGTTTCTTTTGATCCCTTCAATATCCTATAACACCCTGACGCTTCCACAGTTTCTTTTGATCCCTTCTATATCCTATAACACCCTGACGCTTCCACAGTTTCTTTTGATCCCTTCTATATCCTATAACACCCTGACGCTTCCACAGTTTTTTTTGATCCCTTCAATATCCTATAACACCCTGACGCTTCCACAGTTTCTTTTGATCCCTTCTATATCCTATAACACCCTGACGCTTCCACAGTTTCTTTTGATCCCTTCTATATCCTATAACACCCTGACGCTTCCACAGTTTCTTTTGATCCCTTCAATATCCTATAACACCCTGACGCTTCCACAGTTTCTTTTGATCCCTTCTATATCCTATAACACCCTGACGCTTCCACAGTTTCTTTTGATCCCTTCTATATCCTGTAACACCCTGACGCTTCCACAGTTTCTTTTGATCCCTTCTATATCCTATAACACCCTGACGCTTCCACAGTTTCTTTTGATCCCTTCTATATCCTATAACACCCTGACGCTTCCACAGTTTCTTTTGATCCCTTCTATATCCTATAACACCCTGACGCTTCCAGTTTCTTTTGATCCCTTCTATATCCTATAACACCCTGACGCTTCCACAGTTTCTTTTGATCCCTTCTGAATCATGGGCCAACATAGATATAACAGATGCTGAATTAGGACTGACAGGATACGTAATGTTTAGGAAAGATCGAATAGGAAGAAGGGGCGGGGGAGTTATTTTATATGTTAAAGAATCTATTCAGGCTTATGAAATGAAACTAGAAAGGGAAGCAGATTGCGATGAAGCTGTTTGGTGCAAAATTGTTTCAGGAAATTCAAAATTAACTGTTGGATTAGTTTACCGAAGTCCAAACATAAACGAAGAGGACAACACAAAAATAAAAAACGCTATAAAGGAAGTTAGTAAAGGGGAATGTATCATAATGGGAGATTTTAACCATGGACACATACAATGGAATTCTCTAGAGAGCACAGGGATTGAGGATCAACAATTTCTATGTTTAATCCAGGATAGCTTTCTTACTCAGCACGTACTAGAACCAACCAGGGGAGAAAATGTATTAGATATAGTTTTGTCATCACAAAAAGAATTAGTGGACAATGTAAAAATATTTGAACCATTGGGTAATAGTGACCATAATCAAATACATTTTGACATCAATGTAAAATCAGAAAGTAAAAATAAGAAAACGTACAAGAGAAACTTCTACAAAGGTAACTACAAAGATATGAGAAAATACTTAGCACAGCTAGATTGGAATAACATGCTGATGAATAAGACTGCAATTGAATGTTGGAATATTCTAAAATATGAAATTGAGAGTATCATTGATAAATTTGTTCCCTTCCGAAAACAAGGAAAACGGTGTAGAAAGAAACACGTGTCAAAAGAGGCAATTAGAAAAATAATGCTAAAACAAACTATGTGGAGGGTTTATAGGCGTACCAGAAAGGAGGAAGACTATGCAAAATACAAAGAGGCACTTAATGCAGCTACATCTGAAATCAGACAATCTAAAAGAAGCTATGAGCAAAAACTGGCATGTAACATAAAAACTGACAGCAAGAGTTTTTATGCATATGTCAGGAGTAAACAAAACGTACAAGACAAGGTTGGACCTCTAGAAGACAGTGCTGGAAATATAATATCACAGGGGTTTTTAATGGCGGAAGACCTAAATGGTTACTTCAGTTCAGTGTTTACAAAAGAAGATATTAGTTCATTACCAGTTGCTGATGCTAAATTTCAGGGGACTAAATCTGACTATTTAGGACCGTTAGTTGTAACTCCAGAATTGGTAGCTAGGAAAATAAAGGCAATGAAGGATAACAAATCACCGGGAGTGGATGGGATTCCTCCAAAATTACTAATGGAAACAGTAGATCAAATCAGTATACCACTTGCAAGAGTATTCAACTTGTCATTAAAAGAGGGAGTTGTTCCGTTTGAATGGAAAGAAGCAAACATCATACCATTATTTAAAAAGGGTTCGAGAAATAAGTCAGAGAATTACAGACCAGTGAGTTTAACGTCAGTGATTTGTAAATTATTAGAAAGGTTAATTAAAGACCATATGGTGGACTTCCTCGTTAAGCATAAATTATTAAATTCATCTCAACATGGATTCCTTAAAGCGAGGTCATGCTTAACAAATGTGTTATGTTTTTGGAAGAAATCACTAAGTGGATAGACGAGGGATCGCCAGTAGATATTATCTACTTAGATTTTCAGAAAGCTTTTGACAAAGTGCCACATCAAAGATTGCTACTTAAATTAAAAGCCCATGGTATCGGGATAGCATAACTGACTGGATAGAACAATGGCTGACTGACAGAAGACAACGAGTTGTAGTAGATGGCGAAGTTTCAAATTGGAAATCGGTTTTGAGTGGGGTACCTCAAGGATCAGTATTAGGACCTATATTATTCTTAATTTATATCAATGACTTGGACGACAGTATAACAAGTAACGTACTGAAATTTGCGGACGACACAAAACTGTTTAGAAAGGTTAATACTGATGGTGATAAACAACATTTACAAAACGATCTAGACAGATTAGTGAAATGGTCTGAGAAATGGCAGATGCTGTTCAATTTTAGGAAATGTAAATGCCTACATACAGGACATGGGAACTTGAATGTAAACTATAAAATGGGAGCTACTGTTCTTGGTACTACTGTAAAAGAAAAGGACTTAGGAGTTACAATAAGCGCTGATATGAAAGTTTCAGAGCAGTGTGGTATTGCAGCTTCAAAGGGTAATCAAATTCTTGGATTGATTAGAAGAAACATAACATACAAGGGAAAAAAGTTAATTATACCTCTTTATAAAGCAATAGTTAGACCTCATTTAGAATACTGTATACAAGCATGGAGACCATATCGTAAGAAGGATATAGATACGCTTGAACGCATACAAAGGAGAGCAACTAAAATGATTCCAGAACTTAGAGACCTTAGTTATGAAGAACGCCTGAAAGAATGTGGTTTAACAACTCTAGAGACAAGGAGGTTAAGAGGAGATCAGATTGAAGTTTTTAAGATATTGAATGGGTATGAAAATATTGATAGAAATATGTTTTTCTCACTCAAGAAGGATAGCAGAACTAGAGGACATGAGGTAAAATTAGTAAAGGATCAATGTAGATTGGACATCAGGAAGCACTCGTTCTCACAGAGGACAGTAAATGAATGGAACAAACTGTCTACAGATTGTGTAACTGCTAGCAGCGTGAATATGTTTAAAAACAAGGTTGACACATATATCAGAAGGGCGTGTTATAAGTAGGTGAACATTGTTGGACTCTCGATAAGCCAATGGCTTCCTTGTCCACTTGCCATCTGGGCCTTTGGCTTGGATGGCAAATCTTGTTAAATCTTGTTAAATATCCTATAACACCCTGATGCTTCCACAGTTTCTTTTGATCCCTTCTATATCCTATAACACCCTGACGCTTCCACAGTTTCTTTTGATCCCTTCTATATCCTATAACAACCTGATGCTTCCACAGTTTCTTTTGATCCCTTCTATATCCTATAACACCCTGACGCTTCCACAGTTTCTTTTGATCCCTTCTATATCCTATAACAACCTGATGCTTCCACAGTTTCTTTTGATCCCTTCTATATCCTATAACAACCTGACGCTTCCACAGTTTCTTTTGATCCCTTCTATATCCTATAACACCCTGACGCTTCCACAGTTTCTTTTGATCCCTTCTATATCCTATAACACCCTGACGCTTCCACAGTTTCTTTTGATCCCTTCTATATCCTATAACAACCTGACGCTTCCACAGTTTCTTTTGATCCCTTCTGTATCCTATAACACCCTGACGCTTCCACAGTTTCTTTTGATCCCTTCTATATCCTATAACACCCTGACGCTTCCACAGTTTCTTTTGATCCCTTCTATATCCTATAACACCCTGACGCTTCCACAGTTTCTTTTGATCCCTTCTATATCCTATAACACCCTGACGCTTCCACAGTTTCTTTTGATCCCTTCTATATCCTGTAACACCCTGACACTTCCACAGTTTCTTTTGATCCCTTCTATATCCTATAACACCCTGACGCTTCCACAGTTTCTTTTGATCCCTTCTATATCCTGTAACACCCTGACGCTTCCACAGTTTCTTTTGATCCCTTCTATATCCTATAACATCTTGACGCTTCCACAGTTTCTAATCATCAAAATCGGTTCTTTTGACAATTTCAAGAAAGTACGCAATCTTTTATTAAACCAACTGTTCATATTCCTTAAGCTATTCACACGGATTTAAATATCAGTAAACCTGATTTGTAATGGACTAAATGAAGTGCAAAGGAAGCTTTAACCTGGCGCATCTTTAACCTGGCGCATCTTTAACCTGGCGCATCTTTAACCTGGCGCATCTTTAACCTGGCGCATCTTTAACCTGGCGCATCTTTAACCTGGCGCATCTTTAACCTGGCGCATCTTTAACCTGGCGCATCTTTAACCTGGCGCATCTTTAACCTGGCGCATCTTTAACCTGGCGCATCTTTAACCTGGCGCATCTTTAACCTGGCGCATCTTTAGCCTGGCGCATCTTTAACCTGGCGCATCTTTAACCTGGCGCATCTTTAACCTGGCGCATCTTTAACCTGACGCCTCCAGGTTGACAGAACCAATGGTAATCTAAGCATTAAAAAATAACATGAGAATTCAGTTGTGTTTGTGTAACATAAACAATTGTGTTTGTGTAGCATAAACAATTGTGTTTGTGTAACATAAACAATTGTGTTTGTGTCAACATTTTTCTTTATTTTCCCAGTAATAACAAAATTAACCAAAATGTCTCATTTCCATAAATATGCACATTTGATTAAATGTTCTCAGTTTATCCTATCCCATAGCTGTGAAGAAGATATCACAGCTTTTCTTGAGAACGTTAAAGTACCGTATCATTTCCTGATGCGACGGCTCCAGGTTGAAATGCAGAACCAATAATTACCTAAATATGAAAACATAAACATTCTGCTATATTTTACCACATCTTCACCATGGACAGTTGTGTTGAGATATTCAGAAATTTGGGGTGTGCAGTAGATTGAGTCTGGGCAGTGGCAGGGAGGTGCAATTCTGTCCAACTGCAGAAGGTGTTCTGTTGCAAAAATTACGTTTTGCCAGTGACGTTGTACACAAACAAGTGATTAAGGTAGATCACCGTAGATGATAACGTAAACATCCCCTGCAAAATGGAGGGTTGCAGCTAAATCTCATTATTTCTTGTGCTTTGAAGACTTCAGTTGGAGGATTTCATGATTATTACTAAGTGGTTTATTACATGACACAGTAGTAGTAGTCTGTCTGTCTGTCTGTCTAACTCAGAACAGTAGGAGTTTGTAGTTATATACAATTACTAGCAACGTCATGCGTGTTTTCTATGATTAGTCTGAGTTACGTGATGTATGTCAAACGGTACAAATGCTTCATGAAACTGAGTTGTACATGATTTTGGGGGCGTGAAGTTGTCATTGCCTTTTCTCCTGGGCAGTGCCGTGCAACTCGACTTATTTAATATAGAATAAAACATATAAGTTACAGTATGTTATTTTATCATACAATGTTATTTGTGTTGTCTATGTGCAGAAACAAGTGAAGATTGACGAGGTGAATGGAGCGAATGTTCCTGAGTTGATCAAGAAACTGAAGACACATTCTCCTGTGACTGACAGTCAAGCTGCAGTCCCGGAGCAGGCAAGACTTGGCACCTTCTCCACACTATCATCACTGGTTCTCCTCTCTTTGTCCTCTCCGAGCTCTTGAACAGAGAAAAATAGCCATTGTGTTTGTTATGGAGAGGGATGGAGACCTGTATGTGACAAACAGAACAGCCCAGAGAGGCTGTCAGGGATGCTCCGGTCTCTCTGCCTGCAGGGCACGCAGCAGGACACGCTGCAGGCAGAAACAACTGTCACATCACCAAAAACACAACAACCCATTCGGCCATAATCTCAACATATACTACAAATGAGTTCTATACACTGTCAATTACTATTGCAAATTTAATTACAAATGTGTACAAGATATTTGTGTAATACACAACAGTAGCACATCATAACTGTGTGATAACAGGGACGGCCTAACAGGGGGACTGGGCCTGGTCTGTCTGTCCACTCTGGTCGGCCTGTTAGGCTGCCCTTGCGGAACGGCAAAGTAGAGATTCATAAACAGGGCATGGTGAAATTATATTTAAAAATTGTCGTTCATTAGGACACATTTGGGCAGTTTGGATGTTAAAATATTTATGTATGTATATGTAGTTTATGCTATATAAGACGATTTTATGATAAAAACTATCACACTTTGTACGTTTAATTAACCGTTATTTGTGTGACTTTGTTTCAGGATTTAAACACACGGTTAAAGAAGCTGATAAACTCTGCGCCTGTCATACTGTTTATGAAAGGATGTCCGGATGAGCCTCGGTGTGGTGGGTGTCAACTGACTGTCTTGTGGGGATGATATGTAGTAAGCAGGGGTTGTTGTGGGGATGATAAGTAGTCAGCAGGGGTTGTTGTGGAGATGATAAGTAGTCAGCAGGGGTTGTTGTGGGGATGATATGTAGTCAGCAGGGGTTGTTGTGGGGATGATATGTAGTCAGCAGGGGTTGTTGTGGAGATTATATATTGTCAGCAGGGGTTGTTGTGGGGATGATAGGTAGTCAGCAGGGGTTGTTGTGGAGATTATATATTGTCAGCAGGGGTTGTTGTGGGGATGATAGGTAGTCAGCAGAGGTTGTTGTGTAGTCATTTGGAGTATGAAGTTAAATGACATTGATTTTATGTAGTGTTGTACATTTGTGTTTGAGATCATCCCTAACCCATCATCGAAAACTGCCAACAGGCATGGTGCCCACATCTTCAGAAAGATATCGACAAATTAGAAAGTGTCCAGAGGAGGGCCACTAAGATGATCACTGGAATCTCTAAGCTCCCATATTATCTGAGATTGCGAAAGTGTGGCCTCCTGGCTCGAAGTTTTCAAGATTATTAATGGATTTACTGATATAGACACCAAGGGAATATTCGAGCTAACCCATACCCCTTCCCATATCCCCTCCAGGAAGACACAACAAGTCAATAGTTTGACACTATAGTCGACTAGATGCACGCAACAAGTTCTTTTCACAACGAGTAATCAAGCCATGGAATACCCTACGAAGCGATTGTGTCAATGCACTAACAGTAAACAATTTCTAAACAAAATATCAAAATTACTGCCATAACCACTGATTGGGGGGCTATAGATGAGCCAGAAGGCTCCCTGCCCCAAACCCTTTCAAGGTATGACCTCTATGATATCACCCCAACCTTCCATAACCTTTATGAGATCACCCCTAACCTTCCCTGACCTTCACGGCCTATTGGCACTCTGATACAAATCTCATTTAAGTGAATTCCCTGTTCCAAGACACAAAGAGAGCATGATGTGTTGCATTTAGGGACTCTCCTATCTACAACGTATTTAGGTGATGCTAAATAATTATGCATTATTAAATATACTAGAAAAAATACCCTTCCTGAGGATGTGATAACTAGTTTGCAACTAACTGTACGATAACAATGCTAAACATTTTTATCACAGACATAATAATTATATCAATCTATTATATATTACTTGGTGCTGCCAGTCAATATCTTGATGGCTTCTTGGAAAACAACACTCAAAATTGTTGATGCCTTGGACCTTGTGTTACATAACTTGGGACAATTGTAGAAAAGATCCATGACTTTGTGAAAAATTCTTAATTTTATTGTTCATGGAAAAGTTGGGTGAATTTAAAAAAAAAATAAAACTGACAACCCAATTGTAGGGTCGTAGATAAACCCCTGAATGTGTGGCACCTGAGATGCAAAGCGTCTATGAGGAGTAGCGTAACAAACAGATATACGTACATACTCAGGCTGGATTAAAGTCAGTTTTAACCTAGAATAAATATTTTTTTAATTTTGATATTAGTGATAAAAAGCATGTCACCAGATGTGGAATGTGGAAGAAGTCCCATGTCTGTTACAGGCTTCAGTCGTCAAACTGTCCAACTACTCATGGAGCAGGGAGCAAAGTTCAGCACCTTTGACATCCTTGGAGACAACGATGTACGACAAGGTAGTATACTTTGAACTACTTGCAATGTGTATTATAAATTTGTTTCCGTAATTCAGTTAGACCATTGTAAGTAACTTAAGGTCTGTTATTGTACAAATAATTCAGTTAGACCATTGTAAGTAACTTAAGGTCTGTTGATGTACAAATAATTCAGTTAGACCATTGTAAGTAACTTAAGGTCTGTTGATGTACAAATAATTCAGTTAGACCATTGTAAGTAACTTAAGGTCTGTTGATGTATAAATAATTCAGTTAGACCATTGTAAGTAACTTGAGGTCTGTTGATGTACAAATAATTCAGTTAGACCATTGTAAGTAACTTAAGGTCTGTTGATGTACAAATCTTTGGTGCACGTGAATAGTTTCAGTGATATGCACAGTTGATTTAATAAAAAAATTTAAACGTGAAAGAATTGACTTAACCCTAGGCCAGGTAATGTGTGAAATGTGAGTAGCCTTATGTTATAGTATATAACCTTATTTAATAGTACATAGAGGAAGAGCCATGTTTGCCCTATTTTAACTAATTTTGACCTGGCCCAATTGAAAATAATTTAATCGTTTGCCTGATAATTCCATCAAAACTAAATAACACATTTGCATAAATGAGTTAACACGTTGTGGTAGAAACTAGAAAGGTTTTTATGAAATGTTTTTAAAATGAGATGAGTGTAAAATTTAAATGTGGCAGCAGTTTTAAGCTCGTGTAATTAATTAGATTGATTAAAAAAAAGGTTTTGTGTTTCTTGGCTTCAATGTATTACTATGTTCTGTTACATACATGGTAAACATATTTTCAAAAATCCACAGGTTTTTTTAAAACTTCAACTGGAAAAGAAATTAATGGTTTACACTGGGGTAATCATTTAATGGTTTACACTGGGGTAATCATTTAATGGTTTACACTGGGATAATCATTTATTTAAACCCAGATAACCTCGATCCGTTTTCTTCTTTTTTTCTTAACCGATAGTTGCCAAAAAATTAACAGTTTTGTTGATCAGTTGTTTTTGGTTTTAACCTGTTAACTAGTTTATAAACTATAAATCTTCTGTCCAAGCTGAGAGCAGATCCATTTTGTTTTGGATACCGAGAAAGAGCTTGATTCCTTCTCTGAGTGCAAAAACATTGCCTTTGGACAACATTGCCTTTGGACAGCCAGCGGACTTGCGCGTAGAATAGAAGCGTTTCGTGAACAGAGTCCATGTCCAGGCATAGCTTCTTTAAAGTTGAGTTGAGGACACAAAGTTCACAGTTCTTATGACGGTATCAAGAGTTTCCAGGAGGGCCTGTGGCAGTGTCTTGGATGCAAGGGCCTGGGGCAGTGTCTTGGATGCAAGGGCCTCGGGCAGTGTCTTGGATGCAAGGGCCTGGGGCAGTGTCTTGGATGCAAGGGCCTGGGGCAGTGTCTTGGATGCAAGGGCCTGGGGCAGTGTCTTGGATGCAAGGGCCTGGGGCAGTGTCTTGGATGCAAGGGCCTGGGGCAGTGTCTTGGATGCAAGGGCCTCGGGCAGTGTCTTGGATGCAAGGGCCTGGGGCAGTGTCTTGGATGCAAAGGCCTGGGGCAGTGTCTTGGATGCAAGGGCCTTGGGCTGTGTCTTGGATGCAAGGGCCTGGGGCAGTGTCTTGGATGCAAGGGCCTGGGGCAGTGTCTTGGATGCAAGGGCCTCGGGCAGTGTCTTGGATGCAAAGGCCTGGCTATGAATCATGCAATGATGAGAACAGGCATCTGGAGCTGTCCGTTTGACGAGTGTCACAAAGCGTGATCAAGACCCAAACATTGCAGGGCTCCATCGGTACGTACTGCACAAAGATTGCGCAAATCAAGGCCTTCTGCTTCAAAGAATTCAGAGAGTTTCTCCAACACATATTTTCCTTTGGTTGTTAGCTCGAGGTCATCACAAAATAGGAATTCTTCCTTTAAGTCGCCAATGTGATGAACACCATCAGTTGAGAGCAGGACTGAACATTTGTAGATTCATCAAGTTGTACGCTGAACAAACCAGCATTTTTTACTTTCTGTACCACCTGTTCTTTGATATCCAGAGAAAGCTCACATATTCTTCTGCAAACAGTATCGTTCGAAAAGAAAATTACACAAAGTTTTTCTTCACTATGTTTGACCCTGGTCTGGAACAATCAGCTGCTCCCTGATAGTGTGAGTCTTCTTTTTCCTTGTTATTTGCAAGGAGACAATAAATGATGCCTCCATTCCTGCAGTGTTCTCTTGATTGATGGAGCCAACAGCATCAGCTTCTTCAGCTGGTGTTGCTGCCGATCAAATTAATTTAAAATTAACAATCTTTTCGAGCATGTTCAGGATGCTTTGATTGCAAGTGTGATTTAAGCTTGCTAGACTTCGAGCAGGTTCAGGATGCTTTGATTGCAGGTGTGATTTAAACTTGCAAGACTTCGAGCAGGTTCAGGATGCTTTGATTGCAGGTGTGATTTAAGCTTGCTAGACTTCGAGCATGTTCAGGATGCTTTGATTGCAGGTGTGATTTAAGCTTGCTAGACTTCGAGCATGTTCAGGATGCTTTGATTGCAGGTGTGATTTAAGCTTGCTAGACTTCGAGCATGTTCAGGATGCTTTGATTGCAGGTGTGATTTAAGCTTGCTAGACTTCGAGCATGTTCAGGATGCTTTGATTGCAGGTGTGATTTAAGCTTGCTAGACTTCGAGCAGGTTCAGGATGCTTTGATTGCAGGTGTGATTTAAGCTTGCTAGACTTCGAGCAGGTTCAGGATGCTTTGATTGCAGGTGTGATTTAAGCTTGCTAGACTTCGAGCAGGTTCAGGATGCTTTGATTGCAGGTGTGATTTAAGCTTGCTAGACTTCGAGCAGGTTCAGGATGCTTTGATTGCAGGTGTGATTTAAGCTTGCTAGACTTCGAGCAGGTTCAGGATGCTTTGATTGCAGGTGTGATTTAAGCTTGCTAGACTTCGAGCAGGTTCAGGATGCTTTGATTGCAGGTGTGATTTAAGCTTGCTAGACTTCGAGCAGGTTCAGGATGCTTTGATTGCAGGTGTGATTTAAGCTTGCTAGACTTCGAGCAGGTTCAGGATGCTTTGATTGCAGGTGTGATTTAAGCTTGCTAGACTTCGAGCAGGTTCAGGATGCTTTGATTGCAGGTGTGATTTAAGCTTGCTAGACTTCGAGCAGGTTCAGGATGCTTTGATTGCAGGTGTGATTTAAGCTTGCTAGACTTCGAGCAGGTTCAGGATGCTTTGATTGCAGGTGTGATTTAAGCTTGCTAGACTTCGAGCAGGTTCAGGATGCTTTGATTGCAGGTGTGATTTAAGCTTGCTAGACTTCGAGCAGGTTCAGGATGCTTTGATTGCAGGTGTGATTTAAGCTTGCTAGACTTCGAGCAGGTTCAGGATGCTTTGATTGCAGGTGTGATTTAAGCTTGCTAGACTTCGAGCAGGTTCAGGATGCTTTGATTGCAGGTGTGATTTAAGCTTGCAAGACTTCGAGCAGGTTCAGGATGCTTTGATTGCAGGTGTGATTTAAGCTTGCTAGACTTCGAGCAGGTTCAGGATGCTTTGATTGCAGGTGTGATTTAAGCTTGCAAGACTTCGAGCAGGTTCAGGATGCTTTGATTGCAGGTGTGATTTAAGCTTGCTAGACTTCGAGCAGGTTCAGGATGCTTTGATTGCAGGTGTGATTTAAGCTTGCTAGACTTCGAGCAGGTTCAGGATGCTTTGATTGCAGGTGTGATTTAAGCTTGCTAGACTTCGAGCAGGTTCAGGATGCTTTGATTGCAGGTGTGATTTAAGCTTGCTAGACTTCGAGCAGGTTCAGGATGCTTTGATTGCAGGTGTGATTTAAGCTTGCTAGACTTCGAGCAGGTTCAGGATGCTTTGATTGCAGGTGTGATTTAAGCTTGCTAGACTTCGAGCAGGTTCAGGATGCTTTGATTGCAGGTGTGATTTAAGCTTGCTAGACTTCGAGCAGGTTCAGGATGCTTTGATTGCAGGTGTGATTTAAGCTTGCTAGACTTCGAGCAGGTTCAGGATGCTTTGATTGCAGGTGTGATTTAAGCTTGCTAGACTTCGAGCAGGTTCAGGATGCTTTGATTGCAGGTGTGATTTAAGCTTGCTAGACTTCGAGCAGGTTCAGGATGCTTTGATTGCAGGTGTGATTTAAGCTTGCTAGACTTCGAGCAGGTTCAGGATGCTTTGATTGCAGGTGTGATTTAAGCTTGCTAGACTTCGAGCAGGTTCAGGATGCTTTGATTGCAGGTGTGATTTAAGCTTGCTAGACTTCGAGCAGGTTCAGGATGCTTTGATTGCAGGTGTGATTTAAGCTTGCTAGACTTCGAGCAGGTTCAGGATGCTTTGATTGCAGGTGTGATTTAAGCTTGCTAGACTTCGAGCAGGTTCAGGATGCTTTGATTGCAGGTGTGATTTAAGCTTGCTAGACTTCGAGCAGGTTCAGGATGCTTTGATTGCAGGTGTGATTTAAGCTTGCTAGACTTCGAACAGGTTCAGGATGCTTTGATTGCAGGTGTGATTTAAGCTTGCTAGACTTCGAGCATGTTCAGGATGCTTTGATTGCAGGTGTGATTTAAGCTTGCTAGACTTCGAGCAGGTTCAGGATGCTTTGATTGCAGGTGTGATTTAAGCTTGCTAGACTTCGAGCAGGTTCAGGATGCTTTGATTGCAGGTGTGATTTAAGCTTGCTAGACTTCGAGCAGGTTCAGGATGCTTTGATTGCAGGTGTGATTTAAGCTTGCTAGACTTCGAGCAGGTTCAGGATGCTTTGATTGCAGGTGTGATTTAAGCTTGCTAGACTTCGAGCAGGTTCAGGATGCTTTGATTGCAGGTGTGATTTAAGCTTGCTAGACTTCGAACAGGTTCAGGATGCTTTGATTGCAGGTGTGATTTAAGCTTGCTAGACTTCGAACAGGTTCAGGATGCTTTGATTGCAGGTGTGATTTAAGCTTGCTAGACTTCGAACAGGTTCAGGATGCTTTGATTGCAGGTGTGATTTAAGCTTGCTAGACTTCGAGCAGGTTCAGGATGCTTTGATTGCAGGTGTGATTTAAGCTTGCTAGACTTCGAGCAGGTTCAGGATGCTTTGATTGCAGGTGTGATTTAAGCTTGCTAGACTTCGAGCATGTTCAGGATGCTTTGATTGCAGGTGTGATTTAAGCTTGCTAGACTTCGAGCATGTTCAGGATGCTTTGATTGCAGGTGTGATTTAAGCTTGCTAGACTTCGAGCATGTTCAGGATGCTTTGATTGCAGGTGTGATTTAAGCTTGCTAGACTTCGAGCAGGTTCAGGATGCTTTGATTGCAGGTGTGATTTAAGCTTGCAAGACTTCGAGCAGGTTCAGGATGCTTTGATTGCAGGTGTGATTTAAGCTTGCTAGACTTCGAGCAGGTTCAGGATGCTTTGATTGCAGGTGTGATTTAAGCTTGCTAGACTTCGAGCATGTTCAGGATGCTTTGATTGCAGGTGTGATTTAAGCTTGCTAGACTTCGAGCATGTTCAGGATGGTTTGATTGCAGGTGTGATTTAAGCTTGCTAGACTTCGAGCATGTTCAGGATGCTTTGATTGCAGGTGTGATTTAAGCTTGCTAGACTTCGAGCAGGTTCAGGATGCTTTGATTGCAGGTGTGATTTAAGCTTGCAAGACTTCGAGCAGGTTCAGGATGCTTTGATTGCAGGTGTGATTTAAGCTTGCTAGACTTCGAGCAGGTTCAGGATGCTTTGATTGCAGGTGTGATTTAAGCTTGCTAGACTTGAGCAGGTTCAGGATGCTTTGATTGCAGGTGTGATTTAAGCTTGCTAGACTTCGAGCAGGTTCAGGATGCTTTGATTGCAGGTGTGATTTAAGCTTGCTAGACTTCGAGCAGGTTCAGGATGCTTTGATTGCAGGTGTGATTTAAGCTTGCTAGACTTCGAGCAGGTTCAGGATGCTTTGATTGCAGGTGTGATTTAAGCTTGCTAGACTTCGAGCAGGTTCAGGATGCTTTGATTGCAGGTGTGATTTAAGCTTGCTAGACTTCGAGCAGGTTCAGGATGCTTTGATTGCAGGTGTGATTTAAGCTTGCTAGACTTCGAGCAGGTTCAGGATGCTTTGATTGCAGGTGTGATTTAAGCTTGCTAGACTTCGAGCAGGTTCAGGATGCTTTGATTGCAGGTGTGATTTAAGCTTGCTAGACTTCGAGCAGGTTCAGGATGCTTTGATTGCAGGTGTGATTTAAGCTTGCTAGACTTCGAGCAGGTTCAGGATGCTTTGATTGCAGGTGTGATTTAAGCTTGCTAGACTTCGAGCAGGTTCAGGATGCTTTGATTGCAGGTGTGATTTAAGCTTGCTAGACTTCGAGCAGGTTCAGGATGCTTTGATTGCAGGTGTGATTTAAGCTTGCTAGACTTCGAGCATGTTCAGGATGCTTTGATTGCAGATTTAGACTTCAGCGCTTTGTAGCAAACCACACATTGGGTTTTACACCTCTTCTCTTATTTATGCTTGTAAAACCCTAGTTCGGGGCTGTCCAGATAGGTGCGTTTCTTGGACGCTGTGCTGTCTTGGCCACTGCACCTGCTAAGATTGGAAATAATTTTTTTTAGCATACTTGGAACGTAAAACAACACTTTGTAAACTGAAACATGTCCATAGCTGACAGATCGCCTTAAATTTGCTTTACCACCTGGAAAAATGCAGCTCCTTATTCTGAATTACAGTGTATATGGTTTATTCCATTTAAATTGGACAACTAATGGCAAAGTGAAATAATATTATGTAGAATTGTAATTCAGATAATGTGATTTACAATGTTAAATGATTAAATAAACTATGATTAAGTTTAAAAACGGAATTTGGTTATAAACTGTCACATACTTAATATGGCAACAAATCACACCCTATTCACATTTATTTCTGGCCAATAATTTGCATATAAAAATGCTACAAGATGGAATTTCAAAGTACAAATTACAATCTTTAATAATAATATGATTATTTAGCACACATCATGAATTATTCCATTTCATTCAAGCACTCATCAAGATAATGTGTTTGTACTTTATTATAAAAATATATTACTTTCTTTTTACATTTCTCAAACAAACAGCAGGCAATTTATTATTTTTAACACCTGCCCATGCCACTCGTTGATGGTTATATTCCAAAGAATGACATGAAATGGCCTCACAAAATGCACTTTCGGCACCTCTAAATCATATTCACGTATCACGCACCATACATAATTTTAATAGCATGAAAGTGATAAATGGCTTTATTTACACACAACATTGTATTTCAGGCAATAGCATCTTTAAAACACTTTACTTCAACACATAATTTTAATTCCAATTCCATTCGAAAATAAATCAAGACAATCTACTTATGATTTCTGGTGTGGATTTTGAATTGTCCACTCAGCGTGTCGGCAAAAATGGTACCTCATAGGAGCTGCATCGGCAAGACGAATTGGCTTGCATGTTTTGTAAATCTTGCGCAATTAATCATATCTTTTAATTGTATGCAAATTAATTTTACAAGGGTTGGTAAGACAACCCCCTGAAATTGCCAAATGACCCCCCCCAATGGGTCACAATGCCCAGTTTGAGAACCACTGTTGTAGAGCAACATATTTAGTTGATTATCCTTTCAGCTTCAAATTTTAGCATCAAACAGTAAATTAATTTTTCTTGTTTAGAAACATGTTGAATCTCTTTAGATACAATAAATGCAAAATGTAAATTGCTTGATTTCCTCATTAGGTGACTATTTCCTCATTAGGTGACTATTTCCTCATTAGGTGACTATTTCCTCATTAGGTGACTATTTCCTCATTACAGTGCATTAATGCAATTATAAATCTTGACTAATTTGATACCTCAAAATAGTGAGATCTCACTATTTTAGGGTCTGATCACTCGGAAAGTCTACATGATAAAAACGCTTTTACTGAATCATATGGGAATATGAAATTCAAGCATAATATTTATAATTAATATTTTTGAAGTTGAACCATGCGGCAGTATATTAGTTGCCACAAACATGACACATTACACTTTAACGTTCACATTCCTTTAACATAAAGATAATCATGCCATAAGTTAATAGTAAAATTGCATGATTTTTTGTTTCTCATTATGCAGGTCTCAAGACTTACTCGAATTGGCCAACATTCCCTCAGCTGTACATAGAGGGCGAGCTGATCGGTGGTCTCGACATCATGAAGGAGCTTGTTGAATCGGGCGAGTTCAAATCAATGTTGCCAAAGCAAGAAAGCATGGAAGAGAGGCTGCGTTCCCTCATCAACCAACAGCCCGTGATGCTGTTCATGAAGGGAACACCAGAAGATGCCCGATGTGGATTCAGTCGAACGATGATTCAAATCCTTGCTGATGTTGGGTCAGTCTGGTTTTCATTTTAATTAGTGCTGTCTCTGTTTCGGGTCTGGAACTGAAGCTGTAGGTCCCAGCAGGCAACGTGGGTCTTGGGTCCTCCCTTCCAGACCTGAAACTGTCACAGTGCTTATCAGTGATAAAGACACATATTCTTGGTATTCTACACTCAACTGTATATGATGTAGTCATTTTACCAGTTTTGGTGACACACAGCTCCCACATAACATAGTAAAATTACATGAAAATGACACACTGTCTCAGCACGTGGCCACTATTTCTGGCGTCTTGCAGAATTATGGCAACTAGTCGTGTTGTTTTGCAGATCAATTATTATTCATGCTGTTTTGCAGATCAATTATTATTCATGCTGTTTTGCAGATCAATTATTATTCATGCTGTTTTGCAGATCAATTATTACACTGTTCCTGTTATTTTTCAATGTGAAGTAAGACAATTACGGCAACTATTACCTTTGTTTTCCAACTACAGGTGTATTCCTGTTGTTTTTCAACTATTCCTGTTGTTTTCCTGCGATTCCTGTTGTTTTCAATCTATTCTTCGTGTTCCAACTATCCCTGTTGTTTTTTTTATACTGAAATTCAGGGGCCTGGTGAAAAGTGGCCCAAAGCATTAGCTTAGCAAACATTGCACTAAAAGCGAGATAAAAAACAAGGATGGAACAATAAAAATCACCTGACTAGGTGTGCCATTCACACACACCTTATGGACTTTTAAACTAATCCTGTTGTCTTCCAACTACTCCGGTTGTGATGCAGGGCCAAGTATGGCTACTTTGACATCCTGAGTGACAACGACGTGAGACAGGAGCTGAAGAAGTTTTCCAACTGGCCAACCTACCCGCAACTGTACATCAAGGGGGAACTGGCCGGAGGACTGGACATCATCAAGGTGGGTAGTTCATCAGGTTGACCAGTAAGTGTTTGACTGTCTGGTCAGACTGTGACAAAACAGTGAATTTTTACATACCGTTTTATACATGTCAACCCTGAGTGGTGCCCACCTGTAAGACTGGTGTCAACCCTGAGTTGTGCACACCTGTAAGACTGGTGTCAACCCTGAGTGGTGCCCACCTGTAAGACTGGTGTCAACCCTGAGTGGTGCCCACCTGTAAGACTGGTGTCAATCCTGAGTGGTGCCCACCTGTAAGACTGGTGTCAACCCTGAGTGGTGCCCACCTGTAAGACTGGTGTCAACCGTGAGTGGTGCACACCTGTAAGACTGGTGTCAACCCTGAGTGGTGCACACCTGTAAGACTGGTGTCAACCCTGAGTGGTGCACACCTGTAAGACTGGTGCCAACCCTGAGTGGTGCACACATGTAGGACTGGTGCCAACCCTGAGTGGTGCACACCTGTAAGACTGGTGCCAACCCTGAGTGGTGCACACCTGTAAGACCGGTGTCAACCCTGAGTGGTGCACACCTGTAAGACTGGTGTCAACCCTGAGTGGTGCACACCTGTAAGACTGGTGTCAACCCTGAGTGGTGCACACCTGTAAGACCGGTGCCAACCCTGAGTGGTGCACACCTGTAAGACTGGTGTCAACCCTGAGTGGTGCACACCTGTAAGACTGGTGTCAACCCTGAGTGGTGCACACCTGTAAGACTGGTGCCAGCCCTGAGTGGTGCACACCTGTAAGACTGGTGCCAACCCTGCGTGGTGCACACGTGTAAGACTGGTGCCAACCCTGAGTGGTGCACACCTGTAAGACTGGTGTCAACACCAAGTGGTGCATACCTGTAAGACTGGTGTCAACCTTGAGTGGTGCACACCTGTAAGACTGGTGTCAACCTTGAGAGGTGCACACCTGTAAGATTGGTAACATAAATCCCTAAGACCCGCAAATGAACCAGTATGATTATCTATGTATGCTGGTTTGTCACGAAAGCTCAAAAAAAGCTTGCCATACAAACTGGGATACCACTGTCACCTGTAAGTTGGTCACATCTTGCAAGACATTGGCACTGCTGATTGACTGCTAAGATAATAAGTATATGTACCATTTAAAATTATTACTGGATTTTTTAATATCCCAACTTGAATTTAAGCACCACGTATTTTGTTAAAATTTATCGCATCAAGAAATTGTGAAAGATGTTTATAAAAGATTGATGGTCTAGTATGTTAAAATGTATACAAAGATGGTTTTAAAGAGCGAGCAATCACATGGCACTTATAACTGTTTCTTGCAGGAATTGAAAGAATCGGGTGAACTCAGCGACATGTTGAAGGATGCAAAGTGACCTCTCCTGGAAGCAGCTCTATATGGACAAGTCAGTGCAACATCGAGGACGATTCAGGCAGTCCTAAGTCGATGGTCACGCCATTCGAGTTTCGAACTGGAAATGACTTGAATAAATATGACTTCTGTGAACTGCAATAATGTGGAATGCATTTAGAAAAGAAAAAAAATTAATTACACTAAAAAATTAAGTATTTGTTTATGTCTGTCCACTGATTATTTTGTTGTATTGTCCTAATACCTCCAGTCATTTTATTGTTGTATTGTCCTAATACCTCGGGTCATTTTGTTGTATTGTCCTAATACCTCCAGTCATTTTGTTGTAATGATAACCATATCCTTCACAATTTGTTGAAATCCGTAGTTTTTACTTGAAATTCTGTATAAAGCCATAGAAATCCACACAGCATTGGTGTGTTGCCATCTTTGAGACTATGAAATATGCCTGCACCAAACGACATCCACTAAAACTCACTGGGAATATCCCTTACAAAACTAGTTGTTCTTTGACTGTCTTCTGTAAGTCTACACTTGTCTGACGAACCCACAAACATTTCCTTTATCATGATTTTTCCATTTGAAGCAAATCCATATAAAAACAGGACACAGCTGTGTACCTCCAAAAAATGCATACTGTGGAAATGCGTACAGTGTGACAGATATGAACAGTACTTGGACATGGTTAACTGTACATGTCTATTGTGGTAGGAGCCGTAACCGACTACACAAGTTGTATGACTTGTATAGTTACATATTAGTATTATTTATTTTTTAAAAATGCATGTTTAGACAGATACTGATGTTCACATTTTTGTTTATAAACATGATTTCTGAGCTTTGAGTTTGATTCTTCTTAGAAAATAGTACTTCCTTAATGAATCTTGTAGCCGGGTATTGTAAGTATTGTGAATGCTAGTTACAGGTCATTCCTTAATGCCTGGTTACATTGTGAATGCTGGTTACAGGTCCTTCCTTAATTACAGTGTTTGCTTGGCTCATTTTAGAATCATTTTGCAAAAATCTAATCTATCTAATATCTACTATGACATAAAAGAGCAAAATTAGTCCGGCTCTATATACCACATCATAAGGCTAGTCACCCTTTCACTAGTTACCTGACTCTATATACTATGACATAACGCTAGTCACACTTTCAGTTGTTACCTGACTCTATATACTACGTCATAACACTAGTCGCGCTTTCACTAGTTACCTGACTATATACTATGACATAACGCTAGTCACACTTTCACTAGTTACCTGACTCTATATACTATGACATAACGCTAGTCACACTTTCAGTTGTTACCTGACTCTATATACTACGTCATAACAATAGTCCCACTTTCACTAGTTACCTGACTCTATATACTGTGATATAACAATAGTCCCACTTTCACTAGATACCTGACTCTATATACTATGATATAACAATAGTCCCACTTTCACTAGTTACCTGACTCTATATACTATGATATAACAATAGTCCCACTTTCACTAGATACCTGACTCTATATTCTATGAAATAACAATAGTCCCACTTTCACTAGTTACCTGACTATATACTATGACATAACGCTAGTCACACTTTCAGTTGTTACCTGACCCTATATACTACGTCATAACACTAGTCGCGCTTTCACTAGTTACCTGACTCTATATACTATGACAACGCTAGTTACCTGACTCTATATACTGTGAAACAACAATACAACAACTCTATATACTATGACATAATGCTAGTCACACTTTCACTAGTTACCTGACTCTATATACTATGAAATAACAATAGTCCCACTTTCACTAGATACCTGACTCTATATACTATGACATAACGCTAGTCACACTTTCACTAGATACCTGACTCTATATACTATGACATAACGCTAGTCACACTTTCACTAGATACCTGACTCTATATTCTATGAAATAATAATAGTCCCACTTTCACAATCTGAACTGAACTGAACTGAAATTTATTAGACCAATAATTACAAGTACATATTATAATTTAGTATATACAATAGGTCAGGAGATTCCCGTTAAGGCATTTAAATGCCGCTACCATGATAACCACCTTGAATAATAATTGTAGTATAATAATAGTAATAATACATTTACAGAGTAATTTAGCTAATAATACATGAACATGCCATAGTAAAGATTACAGTCAAAAGTTCATATAGTAGCTGACATATGCATGTGAACATATACACTTATAAGCAACAACAACAAAACTAAAGGCATCAATAGACATTACAATAAATTTATTTTAAAGACAACATTTAATCTGTCAAAATATAATTAGCTAGTAACTACAAACTACAAGGTGACGTATACATAGGGATTTAAGTTAATTATCTTCCACACATATAACAGTTAATAATAGTACAAGCATTTTGATACCTTTCAATAATGTATCTTTTAATATAGGTGGAGAATCCATGGATACTGTGGGTGAATATTTTATTAATAATGATATCGGGATAATTATTAAATATCTTTGCTATGCTGAACCTGATGTTTCTTTTTGAGAATTCGTGATTGACTCTATGGATAAATACATTTGTGCATGCCCTAGTGGCATGTTGATGGCGCTGGGTATTGTATAACTACATCTGTGCCTGCCTTGGTAGCATGTTGATGGCGCTGGGTATTGTATAAGAGTAGGTTTTGATTGAAATAATCAGGCAGCTGCTTGTTGACCAATTTGTAAATACATTTGAGTAGTTGAATTTTATATATGTCATCAAGCTTTAAGAATTAAAGTTTCTTTAAAAAATGGTTCACTATGAGCCAGGTAATTGCTACAAGTTATAATTCTAACTGTCCTTTTCTGTAATTTGACAATTTTATTATTTAGGTTACTCTGAGTCCTTTGTGCCAGATAATTGCTAGAATTTATAATTCTATCTGCCCTTTTCTGTAATTTGACAATTTTATTATTCAGGTTACTCTGAGTCCCCCAGACCAACACTCCATAATTGAGGTGGCATACGATTAGGGAGTTATAGATTGTTATCAGGATGTTGATTGATAAGATGTGTTTGAGACTATTTAACACTCCTATGGTTTTTGATATTTTGGAAGCCAGTGCATCTATATGACTAGCCTAATTTAGGTGTTTGTTAATAGTGATACCGAGAAAATTAAAATTATCTACATATTCAATATTTGATTCAGCTATTCGAAGGAGAGGAAGCTGAACCTTTTTTTATGGCATATGAAATATGGCTTTTGTTTTCTTTACATTTAGTGAAAGTTTGTTCACTTTGAGCCTGATCTAACTATCAAACTCAATTGTTTAGATGATTTTAACAAAAGTAAAACTAAAACTGTAATATCATACAAAGAATACATTGACAGTGCATTGTTACAATGCTGTGTATACTTCATACAACATTAAGTACAGATATGCACGGACATCTTGTTTACGGTCAAGTTAGCCAGGCTAGCAGCCCTATTAAATTTCTAAAAAGCGTCCAATCTAGAGCAGGATTTTTCCACTGGCTAATTGTGGTTCACCTGGAAAATTCTTAGCATGCATGTGGGCTAGTACCGAGAGAATGGGTGACTTAGTATGCATGTGGGCTAGTACCAAGAGAATGGGTGACTTAGCATGCATGTGGGCTAGTACCAAAAGAATAGGGGACTTAGCATGCATGCGGGCTAGTACCAAGAGAATAGCATGCATCCAGGCTAGTAAAAAAAGAATGGAGGACTTAGCATGCATGCGGGCTAGTACCAAAAGAATGGGGGACTTAGCATGCATGCGGGCTAGTATGACGAGAATGTGGGACTTAGCATGCATGCGGGCTAGTACCAAAAGAATGGGGGACTTAGCATGCATGCGGGCTAGTACCAAGAGAATGGGGGACTTAGCATGCATGCGGGCTAGTACCAAAAGAATGGGGGACTTAGCATGCATGCGGGCTAGTACCAAGAGAATGGGCAACTTAGCATGCATGCGGTCTAGTACCAAAAGAATGGGGGACTTAGCATGCATGCGGGCTAGTACCAAGAGAATGGGGGCTTAGCATGCATGCGGGCTAGTATGACGAGAATGGGGGACTTAGCATGCATGCGGGCTAGTACCAAAAGAATGTGGGACTTAGCATGCATGTGGGCTAGTACCAAAAGAATATGGGACTTAGCATGCATGCGGGCTAGTACCAAAAGAATGGGGGACTTAGCATGCATGCGGGCTAGTACCAAGAGAATGGGGGCTTAGCATGCATGCGGGCTAGTACCAAAAGAATGTGGGACTTAGCATGCATGCGGGCTAGTACCAAAAGAATGTGGGACTTAGCATGCATGCAGGCTAGTACCAAGAGAATGGGGGACTTAGCATGCATGCGGGCTAGTATCAAAAGAATGTGACTTCTCTGGTAAGCATCAAGCCACAATACAATTACAGTACAAAGACTTTGTTCACTCGCATCCACCACTGTGCATAGCCAACTACTAAATTAAACTGCTGAGGCAATGTGAAGTAAATAAATTTGTCAAACGCGCTTAACTCACTGTGTAACTGTATATTTATTTTTATCTCCCTGTGAAGTGGTTAGCATAATGATGCGCCTTTAACACTGTGTTGTGATTAGTGAGCCTTAACTTAGAGATCACATCCCTTTGAATTCACAGCAGACATGTTTGACCTCCTGGTCCAGCACCAAATAGATGTGATTACTACTGGTAGTATTTGTTTCATACGAGCCATCTCAAAACATTGGTTCCATACGAAATTGGGGGAAGGCGCAATTAAGATGCAACAGTCTTTTGATAAGAAATCATGTTGCCAAAAAATTATATCCTAGACTATCCATTTGGAGATATATTCAGTACTGTCATGAATTAACTATCAGTGTAAATTAACTTTTCAAGCTATCAACACCAACCTGTAATTATACTTGTTAATGTGGATTGGGCCTTTGGCTTATGTTCTTATCGATGTGTATTTCATTTGTAAATGAATATGGCTAATTAAAGTAACATTGTGTGTGCGTGCGTGCGTGCGTGCATGCTTGCATGTGGCAGTTGTCTCAACCTCCTATCTCCCACTTGTTTTGGAGGTCAATTAACCTCCCATCTGCAAGTCTTAAGGGTGCCACCCACACCATCTCAGGTAAGGCGTCTATGGCTAGTAAGCTAGGCCCAAGCCAAGGACGCATAACATCTACCTTGATCTCTCATGTCATCACTAAGAATGACGACAGTGATTGAATTAACATCTAACAAGACATTTAACAAGATTGCCATCCAAAGCAAAGGCCCAGATGGCAAGTGGACAAGGAAGCTATTGACTTATCGAGTTCTACAAATTTTCATCTATGTGTAACCCGCCCTCCTGAGATATGTGTCAACTTTGTTTTTTAACATATTCACGCTGGTAACATTTACCCAATCTGTAGATAATTTGTTCCATTCATTTATTGTCCTCTGTGAGAATGAGTACTTCCTGGTATCCAATCTAGTGATCCTTTACTAATGTTACCTTATGTTCCCTAGTTCTACTATAGCTGTCTTTCTTGAGAAAAACTATTTCTATCAATATTTTCATACCAAAGCAGTATCGTAAAAACTTCAATTTGATCTCCTCTTAGCCTCCTTGTCTCTGATTGTTGAGCCATATTCTTTTAGACGTTCTTCATAACTAAGGTTTCTCAGTTTTGGGATCATTTTAGTTGCTCGATCTCCTCTTTGTATTCGTTCAAGCGTAAATGAGGCCTAACTATTGCTTTACGTTTATACACAGGTATAATTAGCTCTTTTTCCTTACATGTTATTTTTTTCCTAATCAACCGACAACACCAAGACCATAACATTCACCAATGTGTAAATTCTTGAGTCCGCAGACCCTTTCTATGGTATTATTTTCGCATGGCTACGCGTTAATTAATTGCAAGCAGGCGGCGGAATGATTTCGCGAATCGATACGTCGAATATCCGCGTGGTGCGGCGCAGAAGGCGACTTCCGGTGTCACGCTTTGCGTCGAAGTTGGAGGCATGTTTACGTAAGATGGACATTTCCACGAGTTTTAGTGTTGTTTACGGTGTGTAACAGGCACTGTGCGCAAGAATGCCGCCGAAAATATCAAGAGAAAACGTCGTGCGCGCGGTGAATGTGATTCTGCGGGTACCAGCGTTGTTTATAGCGGAAGCCTGGTTTCGCACCGACCCCATGACCGTCCACATCCCTTACCCCACTAGCAGGGGGTTAGGAACAGAACGCACCAAGGATTTCTTCACCCATTTTGCTTATTACTCAGGTATGTTTGATTATAATACAACAGTGTCACATATTAAGAAACTGGAGTGCGAAAATAGTCAGGGACAATGACAGACAGTAAATATAGAAAAGGATGTAATTGCAAACTGAAACTCAAACCCGAAAGCCTATCATAATATAATCTGTGTCAGTGACAGTGTCGGTTCTAGGATTCTATTTTTAGCCAGTGCACGAGGGAGGGAGGGGTTAACCAACGTCTCTGTGAGATTGGATAGGGTCGGGTACTGGGTACATTCACTTAATCCAGTGACACTGGATTAAGCACAGTCACAGACACAGTGTGCTCTCTCGAAGCGGTAATTGTCTTACGTATACATACATATCCTCTTCAGGCAAAATCTGCCTATGTACCGCTCTTGGCTTGCCTTAGTTGGCTTTGTAGTCATATTTGACTGCCATACTCTTGAAATACCCATCACACTTGTCGGAGCTGTCATGTCTCTAATGCTCCTTTTATAGAAGCCCCAGCAGCACCACTGAGAACAATGACAACCTTAACAAACTACTTGACAAAATAAATGAGAAAATTTTTTCCCATGTTCTGCTACTTGGAGACTTAAACTACCCTAGGATTAATTGGGAAACAAAATCAACTACAGCAACAAGTACTGAGGATAAGGAATTTAAATTTTTACAAAAACTTCGAGACTGTTACATGATGCAACACACTTCAGAACCCACTAGAGGCAGAGGTACAAATGAACCATCGCTCCTGGACCTTGCCCTCACAAATGACGATACCGCGATCTCAACAATCGAGACAGCCTCAGGGCTAGGTAAAAGTGGCCACTCTGTTATCGAGGTGGTTCTTAACTGCACTCCAACCTATGAACCAATCAGCAAAACTGTTTATATATACGACAAAGGAGATTACACCAAAATGGAAGACTTATTAAACATAGACTGGGAGACAGAATTTTCTAATCACCAGGGAGATGTCCAAGCCCAATGGGATATCCTCATGTCTAAACTTAGACAAGCAGAAGAACAATGCATTCCAAAGAAGAAAATATCACAAAGTACACAGTGCCACTGGATGTGAATGAAAACACGAGCCAAAATCAAGAGGAAAAATAGATTGTGAAAAAAATTCCTTCTAACTAAAGATGTCCAAAATTACTAGGAATTTTGCTGACTTCGAAATCAAGTCAGGAGACTGACAAGAAAGGCACAAAAGCAATATGAAAATGATATCATTAACCAAATAAAACAGAATCCCAAGAAGTTCTGGCAGTATGTCCAGGCAAAAATGATGACAAGAATGGGAATACTTGATAAAAAGCAAAGATGACAAAGATGATCTGACACAGTCTGACTCGGAAAAAGCACAGGTGCTGGCTGACTACTTCTCCTCAGTATTTACAAGAGAACCAGAAGGCGAAACCCCAGAGGAACCAATAAGATGTTCCAAGATAATCAAACTTTGTACTATCAACCCATCGACAGTGGCATTGAAGTTAAAAAAACTAAAGACATTCAAATCACCAGGACCAGGTGGTCTCCATCCTCGTGTCCTACACGAATTGGCGAACTGTATCAGTACTCCACTATCCATCATATTTAACACATCACTGACAACAATCGCGTTACCCACAGGCTGGAAAACAGCAAACGTGTCCGCAATTCACAAGAAAGGCAACAAAAATCAAGCGCAGAACTACAGGCCAGTCAGTCTAACCAGCATAGCAGGAACAATATTAGAGCAAATAATCAGAGGCAATGTCACTGAACACATGAAAGATAATGACCTGTTGAGTGACAAACAATTTGGTTTTATTATGGGTCGCTCCACAGTTCTCCAACTACTAAAAGTACTTGACTCCTGGACTGAGACACTAGAAAATGGTGTATGTATAGATGTAGTTTACTGTGACTAGCATTTGACAAGGTTCCACAACGTCGACTTATAGGGAAACTCCAGAGCTATGGAATCAAGGGAAAAATTCTAGACTGGGCTGCAGCTATGCTGTCCCACAGAAGTCAATGCGTTAGAGTTAACAACTCATTCTCATCTTGACAGGAGGTCACCAGTGGTATACCACGAGGATCAGTGATTGGCCCTCTGCTATTTGTGATCTTTATAAATGATTTACCAGAAGTTATTAAGAGCTCTGAGCTATTCCTATTCGCAGACGATATGAAGCTCTTCCATGCAATCTGCACTGAAGAGGACTGCACAAGTTTGCAACAAGATCTAATCCTTGCCGAACAATGAACAAACACATCACTCTTAAAATTTCACCCAAATAAATGCAGCCATATGAGAATCGGACTATCAAACATAAGAAATGACGGATACACACTGGGACCTGAACACACAACAATTACAAGCACAGACAAGGTGAAAGATATCGGAGTCACTTTCGATTCATCACTTAACTTTGAGGCACATGTCAGAAAAAATAAATAAAGCCAATTCGCTTATGGGGATAATTCGCTGAACTTTCGATCACATAGATGAGCAGTGTTTTTCTACAATTTTTAAGTCTCTTATCCGCTCACATATCGAATATGCTTATCATATTTGGTCTCCACACATAAAGAAGCATATCACATCTCTTGAAAATGTTCAACGTAGAGCAACCAAATTAATTCCTGGTTTTAAAGACATTGAGTATAAAGAACGTCTACGGAAACTGAAATGACCAACTTTAGCATACCGTCGCCTCAGAGGAGACATGATTGAACTATATAAAATCGTAACAGAGAAATATGATGCAGCTGTCTCATCCAACGAATTAGATACGAGAGGGCACCACCTAAAACTAAGAAAAATGTCGATTAAACATATAAACTTGGCAAAATCATCCAATCAAACTGCCCCACCCCATCCTGGAAACCGTCAGACGCATGTGCTCAATCTGAACTGACTATAAACGCAAGAGCGGGCATAAGACGCAGTACAGCCTAATAGCCAGAAGAAGACCTGTAAGAACCTGTCAGATATTCCTTTATGAATTATACTGGATATATGGCGCTATATAAATGTTAGTAATAATAATAATAATAAAAATAGTTCAGTTATTTCCATAATTGATGCAACTTGCAAACAAATTGTTAGAAAAGTTGTTTTAATGAAAAACTTTGACGCGCACACGTGAATTACGTTGCTGACTTAGGACAAATGTCAGTGACACCAAAAGTCAATGTGGTTACTTCAATCATCGGTTCTACATTGTTGTTGTCGAGTGGCATTTGCCGACTGTACATCCAGGGCCGCATGTCACCCGAGCGAGTTGTTAACATCGTCTTGATCTACAAACTTAGGTGTACGCTTGTTAGAACACATTTCATGGCATTTTTGTGTGTTTTGGAGGCAGCAGAATAGCGAATACCGCCGATCTATAAGACTATATATTTTTACCTTGAGAGTGTTGGATGGTTGATCACTATTCATTGTAATTGCCTTTCTTAGTGCGCTTATTCATTGGCGCTCTCATTTGAAGAAACCATCACGTGAACTTGATGTCATGGGGTGAGTTCAAAATGGCACCTACCATGCAGGTGAAAAGATGCGATATGTCAACGTCAAAGTTCAATCGATGACTTTTTGTAAACGTGAATAAAAGCAGCGTTCTTGCGATTGTCCATGAACAGTCCGAGTCAGCATCCTCTGTTACGTTGTTGGAGATCCATAAATGCTGCCTACTGTATTGTTGCCGCTGGCACTCAGTGGCCAAGTGCAATCGCAGGAAACTTTGAAATTGAGTCTGATTCGTGCTCCGATTCACATACATTACCGGCATGTAGGCGCTACTATCGGCATCAATTTCCCGGTTCCTCAGTTCAAACGCTAGGCAAACCACGAGCGATTAGGCTGTGCTTAATGTAGCAGTGTAGTAAATTCTTATTGTTTTTTGGTCCAATAGGCAATACTGAATGCAGATGGTTTCTGTTTTATAAAAGAAGCACAATTTCAATGTATTACTCTCAAAACCAATTATATTACTGAGCGCTATTTCTTCTATTGTTATTTGTTGTCTTGTTTTACGCTTAGTGTCAAACATTTGATTTTGAGTGTGATTGTAGTTTAATTATATTTGTTCATATTAGACGTATTTGCATGCATGTACTTAAAGTCTTAAGATGCTTCAAACATTACTTCCATGTTTATATATTTAAAATAAAGTTTCAAGTTACTTTTTCATGAACCTTCATGTGTTGGCTCTTCTTCTATTAGTATTACTGTGCAAGTGTTAACGCCAACCTCGCTGCACAGCTAGTAAGACTCGATTGGGCTAATTGGGTTAAATCAGACTTGGCCTGCCATTGATAAACCTAATTCGGCCAATAATAGCTGTCATTTGCTCAACTTGCACTGGCTTACCAGTACAAAAACCAAACGGGCCAGTAATTGCTGTCACTATATCAACCAGCATTGGTCTGCTATCGAAAAAATTTGATTGAGCCAATAATGGCTCTCATAGAAGCCATTCTCGTGTTTAAGGTTTTTTAGAATATTCAAGACTGGCAAAATTTTATTTCTGGCTAAGGGCCTGTTGCTTATTAGGACAGGCACGGTACTTATAAAAGCAAACCACCAATTCCGGAATTGGAATTGTCATTTCAATTACCATGTAACATTGCGTATGTTCTCCTTACAGCTCTGCTCTACATCACAGCCCTGATGGTTCTACCGCTGAAGAAACTGGTCACACTATACATGTACGTAGTGAGTGGCACACTACTAGCAGCCGCTCACTACCTGTCTTACGTCTACGTCACAACAGAGGAATCTCTCACATCGAACACAGTCTCCGTGATGGACGACCCAGAGAGCATCTGTCGTTTAGGCATCCACCTGGCCATGCAAGGAATCATCAGTGCCGTGATTGCGTACCTGATCCAACTGCAGCTACGAGCTAAGCTCACACTTCTTGTGTACACCCTGCCTATGTTGGCTCGCGTCGCCAACTACCCAGTCAGTGACCTGCTGAGGGTGCATAACTTTGCAACAGTTTTCACCATCCTGATTGTTGTGTTCTACATGTTCAACTACTTGCACGTGGTCCTGGACCTGGTGAAGGCAGGGGCCAGTAAAACAATGATAGCTGTCAACATGTACGGCTGGATACCGTTCCTTGTCGCGATGTGGTTCAGCGTTCTACTTCCTGTCCAGTTCCTCATCTTCTGGTCACTCTTGTTCTCTGCCCAGCTCTACAAGTACATAGGCATGGATAACCAGGTAGTCATCCCCGATGGCTGGGCAGTGGTCTTCCTTGCATCCATTGCTGAGTGCTGCATCACGCCTGTCAGTCTAATGGGTCTGTGTGTCACCGTGTCCTATGTGTCGGATGCTGTCCTCACGCTCACCAAACTGTATCTGCAAGGACGCGCGGCTTGGATGAACGACAGTGTCATGCACCGTGGTTGGACTGAAGGCTTCACAATGTTCCTGTTGTCGGTACAGACAGGTCTTCTAGAGCTGAAGCCACCAGAACGAGCCTTCCTCATGAGCATAGTTCTCTTTATCGTCACATCCTCACTCATTCAGTCTATGTACGAAATCACGGAACCGATTCTACTTGCACTCGGTGCATCACAGAACAGGAGTGTCATCAAGCATATTCGCACCATCATCTTCTGTAGTGCATTGTGGATATTCCCTCTATACATGACGCATGCCATTCGCCAGTTCTTCGAGTTAGACTTTTGGTTGCTGGTCGTCATATCCAGTTGTTTGTTGACATCTGTGCAAGTGCTCGGATCGCTGATTGTGTACGCATTGTTTATATACGACTCTGTGCGGCGTACGCCATGGGACGGTCTTGATGACATGGTGTATACTGCCAAGGCAACTACGCGTGTTCTTGAGTTTGTTGTCGCAGTGTTCGTTGTTTGCTACGGCTTCAAAGAGTCGCTGCAGGGTGACTGGAGTTGGCTCAATTCATTCATTCTCATCGTGCACTGCTACTTCAACGTGTGGCAGCGACTGCAGGCGGGCTGGAAGTCATACTTGCTGCGACGTGAGGCGATCAAGCGCATCCGTTCGTTGCCCATGGCAACAGAGGCAGAACTACGCAGTCACAATGACGTGTGTGCAATATGTTTCCAGGAGATGTCATCCAGTGCGTGCGTGACACCGTGTCAACATTACTTCCACGCCGCATGTCTGCGCAAATGGTTCTACGTGCAGGACAGCTGTCCCCTGTGTCACCACAAGATCTCAGTGGTCATACCGGATGTGGTGGTGCCATCTGGTGACCATGCAATGGTGCCTCCTGTGGGTGATGGTGATAATGCGCACGTTGGACACGGAACTTAAGAGGACATCAGCTGTGCAGCAGAAAGTTGGGTTGACATTGATACACAGCAGTGACAGGAGTTGTGAACAGTACATGTGGATGTGTGAACAGTACATGTGGATGTGTGAACAGTAATGGGAATGCACTGTCAGGATTGGGTTCAGTTGCTATAGTCAAATATAGCTACACATCATCATAAAGCACAATTACAACTCTTCATTTAAGGACAATTGCAGTGCTTAAAAATAAATTACAGTTACAACTTGTTGAATAAAGGGTCAATTGTAATGGTTCATAGGTCAAGTACAATTGTTTTATGAAAGAAGAATACATGTGTCATCACTGCGCAGTTTTAGTCAATGAATTACAATTGCAGCATTATACTTTGTTTCGATTACATTGTAATTCATTACACAGTAACAATTGAACCCAACCATGCATACTACCCAGTGGCACCCTCCGTCTTATGTCTGCCTGTGTTTTATGGTCATGTTGGAGCAACCACAATGATGGTTGGCACATCTCAGAACATTTTCCACAAGATCACGAATGCAATGTGGTAATGTAGATAAGGATGAGGTATTGGGTGATGTTAATGTAAATAAAGATGAGGTATTGGGTGACGTTAATGTAAATAAAGATGAGTTATTGGGTGACGTTAATGTAAATAAGGATGAGGCCTTGGTTGATGTAAATAAGGATGAGGTATTGGGTGACGTTAATGTAGATAAGGATGAGGTATTGGGTGATGTTAATGTAAATAAAGATGAGGTATTGGGTGACGTTAATGTAAATAAGGATGAGGCCTTGGTTGATGTAAATAAGGATGAGGTATTGGGTGACGTTAATGTAAATAAGGATGAGGCATTGGTTGATGTTTTTGTATGCAGCGTAAATTTTGTCCCACCCATTAAAATATTTTGATACATACAGTTGAACCTCACTTTACGCTCACCTCGGTAATACAGCCACTTCGCCATTATGGTCACCTCGATAATACAGCCACCTCGCCATTATGGTCACCTCAGTAATACAGTCACCTCACCATTATGGTCACCTCAGTAATTCAACCACCTCACCATTATGGTCACCTCAGTAATGCAGTCACCTCGCCATTATGGTCACCTCAGTAATACAGTCACCTCACCATTATGGTCACCTCAGTAATACAGCCACCTCACCATTATGGTCACCCCGATAATACAGCCACCTCGCCATTATGGTCACCTCAGTAATTCAACCACCTCACCATTATGGTCACCTCGGTAATACAGTCACCTCGCCATTATGGTCATACTGGGACAGTCCACAGTTACTTCCATAAGCCTTGAATGGAAATATACAGAACGAACACTAAGTTTCTTGAGAGGTAATTATGCTTAATAATTCCATAAGAGTAAAGTGTAGGACATTACTCACCTCACCAGTTCTGGGGGTGTCGTTAATACTGAGGTTCCACTTTGAGGGTGTCCTTCATGGTGAGGTTCCACTGTGGTGGTGTCCTTAATAGTGAGGTTCCACTGTGGGGTGTCCTTAATAGTGAGGTTCCACTGTGGGGTGTCCTTAATAGTGAGGTTCAACTGTGGGGGTGTCCTTAACAGTGAGGTTCAACTGGATATTCCGTTATTTTTTATTATAAGAAAAATATTAGTGGTTGTATAATACCCAAAAATACAGATTGCCATCATTTCCACCGAGCAAATTGGACAATTGATTGAATGATCTTGCTTACTTCTGATTGTGTGTGAACATGTCTTGTCTAAATTTGACCTTAAAAATCCTTACAAATTTCTTTTAAAATCCTTTATTTTTTAAACAAAATTAAATTACTTTATTTTTGTACAACATGTTCCTTTATTTTTTTACAAGATAATCCTTTTAATTCCTTATTTTTTGTTAGGGTGGTTTGATGACTGAAAGGTACTTCAAACTGCTGTCAGGTGGATGAAGACAGGAATGAATTTCAGTAGACATGAAGTATTTACAGATATTTGGAAGTATTGTTTATTAACCTGCTATTATCAGAGTAATTGATTGGCATGAGAGCTGGGGTCAGTTACAACTGTAATTGAGTTGTAAACAATTGAACATTTATACAGTTGTGTAATCACAATTGTGTAATTTTGCAATTTTGCCAATTACGTTCCAGTTACATCACTATTTACCACTCTACTGACTAGTAAATTAGCTCTTTGTGGGAGAACAGCTTCTACAACCCTTTAACCTTTGTACAGCTTCTTGTTCTAACTGTTGCCTGAGCTCACAAGTAACATCACATTGTTGCCTAGTAATCACTTGCAAAGTTCTACTGCACACAGTCCAATCTTGTAGATTTACAGGCACAGACTGGTTGTTCTGAGAGTGATCACAGGTTTACCCCCCCCCTCCATTGCATGGGTTCTTTTACACCCTTTCGCTTAAACACAGGTGGAAAGGCCCTGTAATTTTAAGACACAATAAATAAATTAAATTGTAATTGATCCCAGTTGTGAATTGCACATTATAAATATATGTTGTATTAATGACATGATTAGTGGTTGTTGCTATATCTCTAATTAAATCAACAGTAATTACTGTAAATAAGGAAGCTATTGACCCCCATCTCTCACGAGCCACCCCAGAAGCTTTAATGACGTGGCTCGGTCAGTTCTGCTAAATTCCTTGCAAGAGGATATGATTGAATGAATGAATAAACCTCTAACATATGTTCTGAAAGTTGATGGTTTGACGGTCTGATGAAACATGTTAAATGACAAACAAGTAACAGATCACCAGTTCAACAAATAGTTTAGCTATATATTTATATATACCAGTTTGCACAACGAGCTCCTTTTGAACATTCACTGCAAACTAGCAGATGTATATAATCATATGGGTTTATTTGTGGGTCTTATGGATTTTTTATATCAGTCTTACAGGTGTGCGCCACTCAGAGTTGGCACATGTTGGTATGTTTTTGAAAATAGCAATATAGCTCATTTTCAAGCCTAATTAAGTGAGATACCTTTATGAAGACACTGATGTTGTTTCATATATGTTGGGTACCTGTGTGAATCTTTTTTCTGGCTGAAAAAATTCTATAGAAGGGAAATTTTTTTTTATTTTTAGCTATTTGTTTGTTTTTCGGTTTCCATTATTATTATAATACTTTACAGACAATATACTTGAATTCTTTCCTTCAACTGATACCAACTCAAGGTAAACCTGGGAGGATCATATTACACGAAATATAGTAAAGTTAAATGTGAAATGTTTATGTGTCTGGTCCTAAGGGGCCGTTTCAAACATTGACATACGACTCTGCACAAAGCCAGTGTCATTTACCCCAGATGACACAGACACCTGTACAACTTGGAAGCAGCTACTAACCCAACAATAAAAGACGAATGTATTGAGACGGTCCCTATGAGTCTAGATGTTGCTGCTACGACAGTGTTTAGGAGTTATTGATCTCACCTATTGTCAGCATCTAGCTATAACAATCATTGTTAATAATATTATGTTGCATATGCAATGTGAAACAAGTTTCTCCTATCTAGACGATAACCCTGAATGCAGTCGGCTGGTTTTTTAAGTCTAGTGGAAAGAAACAGAAAGCACAACCCAAACTAAGGGTAGGGTGGGGTAAGATGCCCCCATGCGAGAAATTGCTACCCCCCCATCCATTTAGTCATAAGGCTTGAAAATAAGAATTTTGAGTTAGCCAGATCAGATCCAATATTACTATGTACAGTAGCCACATGAACCTGAGACAAAGTGAATGCATACAATAAGCTAATATGATTATAGTAGTGGTTTAAATATATCGGCAGGCAATGAGGGGGGTGTTTTACCCCATGGGTCTCATGCTGTAATAGGAACCTCCGCTAAAATGGCTACAACTTTTTTCAGAGACTTGGCACATGAAAAATGTTAATACACATAAAGTACCTAAGATAACGAACTAGATCATTCTTAGCACATAGACTAGATATGCCCAAAGGATTCTTTCCTGCATGCGGCGTCCTCTTGCCCAGGATGGCTAACTGCAGTCTGTTCAGTGTTGAGACTTGTGAATAAAAATTGCAAAAGATTGTTGTTACTGAACTGTTTTGTTATTGTGTCCAGACACTATTATTGTATCCAGACACTATTATTGTGTCCAGGTACTATTATTGTGTCCAGGTACTATTATTGTGTCCAGGTACTATTATTGTGTCCAGGTACTATTATTGTGTCCAGGTACTATTATTGTGTCCAGGTACTATTCCTCGGTACTACTACAGTGATGATAAAAAATCAGGAAAAATATAAATAGTAAACTGGAAATATTTATGTATTTATTCAAACTATTTTTAGCCAATTTAGCAGATGTTATGAAGAATCTCATATGTATAAATTCAATAAATAATCCCAAGACTGCTCAAAATCAACTGCCAGTTAACATACTTTACCTTAAGATGGTTCTGATCGCAGGATTCTTGTGGCCCCTCAATGATCAGATCTCCTTCATTGTCTATTAATGGTTTAAGAATTCTGGTTCCTGTTTTTAATGGTGGTTCGAAATTATACAGAATTTCCTGATTGGACCAGAATTGGTCCAGTCAGGTCCCAACATATGTAATACACATACAGAATGTTTGAGCAAAATGGGCCATGGAAAATCCCTAGGACCGGTGGACTCATTTGGTGACTTGTGTAGGACAACTGAAAACTGGTGCTACCTGTTTAGCACCAGATGGCGACACTATTTGGTTGTTCCAAACTAGTCAGATTACTATAATTATGGATTCTGCTGATTAAGGAAGATTAAGAAAGGGGTGTACATTCGGTCAGATAAGGTGTATTACCAAATGTCTCATTTAATCTGGCCTTTAAAGATGGATTATGTTATTAATGACCGGTTTCAGAATAAAATCTCTGGCCTTTTAATTGTTGGTTTATGTGCCCCGTTGACCAAATGTTTTATGAAAGAACAAATAAAAAACATGTTTACGTTTTCATCATGTCACATTTTAACATGAGACATCTGTTTATTGTACTCAAAAAAAGCCTGTGCTTAAAGGGGAACTGAAGCAATTTTGTGTTGTGTCGTATATTTAAATATATATTATCTAACTATGCATTAATGGTGACAGATACCTGCTAATGTGTGAGATAAACTGAAAAACTGATTTTGTTCGAGACAAAAATCGACAAAATACATCACTGCGTATCGCCATCTTGTTGTCGAAACGAGTGGTTTGAGTCGCGTATATCTAATCAATGTAAATTTTCGATTTTTTTGCGATTTATTTCGTAAATAGGCATTCTGGAGCGAAAAAAAAGATATGGGTCTCTGTTATATATACAAGTGTTTACACACGTCAACAAAATAGCGTTTTTGTTCGTTCCAAATAAAAAAAGTTAAAGAAATTACAACAAAACACGCAAAAAATCGTCGAAAACGCCACACTTCTCGAACACACGAGACGCTAACCAACGAGAATATGCGATAACGGAATACCGGAACTATTTTTTACTTGTTGACAAGATGGATGCATCGCTTGTGACAGTTTTACCAGATCTGCTACTAGCGATTAGTGGTTTACTGAACTTCCGTAATAGTTTAGTCTATCTTTGGAGAAATGGAAACCACAGACGAAGAGTCTAGTTCGACAGGCCACACGGAAACAACGGTTGACAGTCGTAAAGTGTCACCGAGTGTGCGAGTCACCCTCCAGACTCCAGCCCAGGTCGGCTTCGCCTTTGTTGACGTTGGATTCAGGAAAAATTACAACAGCGCTTTGACTGTCAACGATTCCTGACTAGGTAATGTGATGTGGTGAACCTGTGGAAATTACGTCCTGATGTCTGCGCACGTTTACGTTGAGTCATCATGCTGCGCCGAGGAAGCTACCATGCCTAGGGCTAGGCTATGGCTATGCAGCACCGTGTGCCCGACCGCGTTGGTGCTTCCATCACCGTACGAAGGCGAAGACGATGTCGATGATTTTGTACTGATATGCACAAACAGAGCGGTGCTAGATGTTGGCCTGCTGTCATTGCATGATTTGCATGCCGACTCATTGATTCGCCCTATAGCTGGCAGGTCAGTAATTCAATTGTTATCGAATCGTTGCCATTTTAGTAATCATATTTTTTCTGCATATTTCTTTTACCTAGCCCGAGGGCGAGGTCAGAACTACAATGGCAATGCAAGCAGGCTCTTCTCTTTATTTTGTATCTAATCTAATGAAGTGTACCGTGACTGTATTTTAATATTGTGTTTGATTTTGTGTTGAATAACATTGATGACAATAATAACATGAGGGTTTATTTCATTCATTATGTGAATATATATATATTCTTAGATGTTACCATAATTGTGATTGTAATAATGATTGTAATCATGACTACATTAGTAATTGTGATTGCAATAATTACTGTAATCATGATTACATTAATATTCGTACTTGTAATCACCCCTCTCTTTATAGCACACCACAACACCTTGTTGTTTGGTGCAATGTAATCATTTAAATAACAATAATTAACTACTGACAGTATTTAATGTTCACAGTTTTGCAACTATTATGGTAATTATGGAATTAGTGCTATCAACTAACCCTGACAAATTATATTTCAGGCTCAGGAAAGGCAAGACAAGTAATCCCATCCTGCAATGTGGGAAGGATCTGTGATGTCTATTCTGAACCGAATTGAATTGATGGAAAGTTTAGCTATGGAGATTGACCTGACACAGGTGAGTGTACTGATAGTCTGATATAGACAAATTGTGAGGCACCCACAGTATGCAGCAGGTCGAAAAACAACCTGGAAAACTACAAAAATTCCCACTAAAACATTAATAACTGAATGATGTGAATGCCTCCTTATCCATATCCCACTTCTGTCAACAAAAAATGTTACCTGCAGCATCTTGCACACACAATTTCATTTATATTGAGACCAACATAAAATATACCAACAGTTTATTCACATAGAAAAACAATTACCAAAGAAATAAGGCTAACTAGAACGACTGAAACCATTGACTAAAAACAGTGACTTCTACCACAGGGAAATACAACCTGGAACATGGATATCACAGTTACACACATCATTATTATGCCACAACATATCAAATATACTGGTAGTTTAGCTTAAGAAATAATTAATCTTTATAAAGCCAAGGCATTTAACTGTTTGACTAAAACAGTGACTTCTACCACAGGGAAATACAACCTGGAACATTGATATCACAGTTACACACATCATTATTATGCCACAACATATCAAATATACTGGTAGTTTAGCTTAGGAAATAATTAATCTTTATAAAGCCAAGGCATTTAACTGTTTCACCATCATCATCTGTACCAATGGCAATAGACTACTTGTTTTGATTGGACAGTAAATGTACACCAATCATGTGTAACAATATTACTTGTTCTGACTGACAGTAAACGTACACCAATCATGCATACCAATACACTACTTGTTCCTACCAACAGTAAATGTACACCAATGATCTCATTCTGGAATCTGCACCATTTCACTACGTCTTCTGACAGTAAATGTACACCAATCATGTGTATCCAATATACTACTTGTTCTGACTGAATCTACTACTTGTTCCTACCGACAGCAAATGTAAACCAAGCGTCTCATTCTCTACCAACTACACTACTTGTACTGACAGTAAATGTACACCAATCATATGTATCAATACACTACTTGTTCTGACTGATAGTACTTACACACCAACCATCTGTTCCAATAAACTACTGGCACTAAATATACACCAATACACTACTTATTCTGACTGATAGTACACATACACCTAACATATTCAATTCACCTTTCACTTATCCAGGGGTAGAAATCAGCACACTTTCCTGACAGACACCCCAGTATCCGAAAGACCTTGGCTGATAGATCAGACATGAGTACAACCTGTGTCACAGTTTATGGCTGTTTGGTGTGTGGCAGGTGCAGAAAAGTGACATAAGTTTTTCTCACGAATGACAAACTTCTTCTCTTTCTCATAGGTGTCGGAGCTGCTTGAGTCACCCTCGGTTATGTCGCTGTTATCACATAGTGTGCATCATCTGCACCAATGTCTTTATTCTCACTGAATCTGATGGAAGCTTCACATAGGAGTAGTTCATTGATGCAAAAATGTCATCCGTGACTACAGCAGCATTCGCGAAGTGTCGAACTTGAAATATCATTACCGGATCGATTTGCAATTCAGCATCAGTTGTATGTGGTGCCACAGTAGTAGCAGTGATGGCACTAAAGGTGACATCCGTAATGTAAAGATTGACGGCATCACCCGTAGCGCTGGATGCTTCAAAACTAGTATCTGTACTTGTACGAACCAATGGTGAATCCTTCATCTGAAAAGATTACACATACGGTGACTTGAAAATTTTACAAAATTCATCTTTTGCATAATAAAAGTGAATCACAATGTGAGAAACTTTCCCTTGTATATATTATTTTTAGAATATAAGAGTGCCAGTGTCATATAGAATGTATAAAGTAATCAACCACAGGGAAAAGCATTTTCCCCATGGAGCCATGTTAATTCAACCAATGGGTCTTTCACTGATCTCTTAATGTTTTTAATGAATCTGTTTGGTCAGTTTGATGAATGCCACTGGTAACATAACCAAACGCATGTAACCAAAATTGTAGCATCTTAGCTCAAATGTGCATTATATTATCTAATCAACATTCCACTGTTTTCAATGGGCCAGGGAGGTCAAAATTCTATAAGGGGTCCAAATTCCATAACAAAATATGGACCCATAGGTTCACTTTCTATGGGGTTCCTTATTTTATATCTGACACTCGAGTTAGATAACATAATGCATGAATATTGTTATTGGACCAAATGCAGATCTATGTTTGTGACATCTTTATCTTATAAATGCTGCACGCACACACACATACCTGCCCACACGTATATATATATATATATATATATATATATATATATATATTATATATATATATATATATATATATATATATATGTATATATATATGTGTGTGTATATATGTATATATATATGTGTGTGTATATATGTATATATATAATTATTAGGTATTATACTGAAAGCATCTGCTAGATAGTATGGTGCATGGACAAAAGCCCCACAGACATAAGCTTGTTTCAATTCAATTATACTGTTCATGACTGTTGCTGTAGTACACAGAGACAAGATATTGTCATGAATATACTTCAGGCATGTGGTCAATTCCATTCCGGAATTGGAACTGGCCCTCAATTCCAGTTCCGGAATTGGAATTGACTTAAATTTTTTTTTAATTTGAATTTTTTTTTTTTTAAATTTATTTTTTGGGAATTGGAATTGATTTTGTTGGAATTATTGACTTGATACTGTTAATATTTACCCTTATATTTATTTATATTACTTTTAAAATCATATTTGTCTGCTATTAGCATGTCACCCTGAATCTGGTAACAGCCAGGAAGTTGTCAACATTACAGCATAGACACTGTCTACTCTGGTATTGAAACATTGTGACCAAGAACAATATAATCAAGCATTTGCATCAAAAAGAGATATGCCCTTATCAGATATCTGTCAATTCTATTTTTAAACATATTCACACTACTAGCATTAACACAATCATTTGGCAGTTTGTTCCATTCATTTATCACCCTCTGTGAGAAAGAGTAGTTTCTCATGTCCAACCTACACTGCTCCTTAACTAATGCTGCTTTGTGTCCTCTGGTTCTACTGCCTTCTTTAAGTTTGAAGAACATATTCCTATCAACATCCTCATAATCGTTCACTATCTTAAACACTTCTGTTTGGTCTCCTCTTAGTCTCCTGGTCTCTAGTGTTGTCAAACCACATTGTAATAAGCGACTTTCGTAACTAAGGTCTCTTAATTCTGGAATCATTTTAGTTGCTCTTCGTTGTATTCTTTCTAGCTTATCTATGTTTTTTTATGGCCTTCATGCTTGAATACAATATTCCAAATGTGGTCTAACTATTGCTTTGTACAGGAGTACAATTAGATGTTTCTCCTTATACGTGATAGTTCTCCTAATTAGCCCTAGAATTGATTTCCTTTCAAGCAGCAATCCCACATTGCTCTGAAACTTTCATGTCAGCATTAAATGTTACTCCTAAATCCTTTTCTTGTGTGGTTCTACCTAGTACAGCATCCCTCATTTTATATTCCTCGTCCATATTTCCATGTCCTATGTGTATACATTTACACTTCCCAAAATTGAATAACATTTGCCATTTCTCTGACCATTTAACAATTTTTTCTAGATCATCCTGTAAACTTTGTTTATCTGTATCATTAGTAACCTTTCTGAATACTTTTGTGTCATCTGCAAATTTGAGTACTTTGCTAGATATGTCATCCTCCAAATCATTTATATATATATTAAAAACAGTATAGGGCCTAATACTGATCCCTGTGGTACCCCTCTCAAAACAGATTTCCAGTTTGAAATCTCACCATCTACTATTACTCTCTGTCTTCTGTGTGTAAGCCACTTTTCTATCCAGTTGATTACATCATTGCCTATACCATGGGCTTTTAGTTTAAGTAACAATCTTTGATGTGGCACTTTATCGAAAGCTATCTGAAAATCTAAGTAGACAACTGGTGACCCGTCATCTACCCACTTTGTAATTTCTTCTAGAAAACATAAGAAATTGGTTAGACATGACCTTGCTTTTAGGAAGCCTACCCCACTTGAATGCAGCCCCTTGTTTATCCAAGCCTAATGTTCAGCCCACAACTTTCCCATAATAAACATGTCACTGGTCATCTGTACAATGCTGTTACTGTAGGGTTTGCCCTTTGTAGTAATTAAAAATGTCCCCATGGAGAATACATGTTGGAGATTAGGATGTTGAAGACTCAAACTTTCCAGTAAATTTATGATACCACCACTGATAGCGATATAAATCTGACTCCTAGCATATTTGCTCCCCCCCCGGACATCTGCCCCTTTTTTCTATGATAGTTGACAAGTGAAAATCAGTTTGCAGTTTTATCATTATTGCTACAATAACATAACATTAAATGACAAGTCAAAGTCACTTTAGCCTAATGCAATGGCCTATCCCCTGGAGTGTGTATGAGATGTTCTTGTCACCAGTTGTCTTCCAGGTATCATTGATAGTCAGATCAGTGGTGGAAGATGGGTTCTTGGGGTGATGCTTCCACAAACAGTGGTGGACAGTAACGAGTCAGAGATCAGCTGGTTTGGAGTGCCCCTGGTATTAGCTGCCTTAGTTTTCAGGTCCTCACCGACCTTGGCAGCTTCTATCGGTGCCATGTCACCATCATGGTTGCAGGCAGTCTTGTTGATCGCATTCGGGATCTGGAGATCAAATCAGTGACCACAGCACCCTTGCATGATCAGGATCGACGCTGGCTTCACTCCCATTGAAGAGTAATCTTGTTGGTCCCCCTTCTTGGTGTAGGAATGACACTCAAAACATAGCTTCTGACCTCCTCAGATGCTAGTAGTAATTTCCATGGTGAAGTTATAAGTGAATTCTGACATCTCTGGCTTGTGCATCCAGTTTTATAGGAAAATGGAGTCACTCCAACTCTCCATGGTAAATGCAATTCAAAAGAAACCTTGTTGAGATGGCTTCTTTCAAATATCCTCAATTGTCCTAACAGGTCCAGGTCCTAATGTCACTGGCTTCTTCCACAATTGCAATAAAGATAATCCTTTGATTACAGGATCACCTCCAACTATATAAAGTAATTTACTTGGCTGATCTGACACAAAGAACATTAATTGCAATTAGGGTAATATATATCTTGAATTCATGTTCAGAAATAAAAAATAAGTTAAAAAAACATTTCTTAAAAAACTTACAAATAATCCAGAGGCTACGGACAGGGGGCAAATGTCCAGATTTTGAATAAGGCAAGGGGCTAATGTCTGGGGGGGCAGGTGACAAAGGGGCAAATGTCCGGGAGGGGGGCAAATGACCTGGACTTGTGTGTGTGTGTGTGTGTGTGTGTGTGTGTGTGTGTGTGTGTGTGTGTGTGTGTGTGTGTGTGTGTGTGTGTGTGTGTGTGTGTGTGTGTGTGTGTGTGTGTGTGTGTGTGTGTGTGTGTGTGTGTGTTTAATGAACAATAATTTTGTAATCATATCTAATTAAATATGATTGTGCACACGTGACAAATAAAACTGTGTTAAAACGAATTGGATTTGAATTTTTCTTTAGCCTAGGATTTTAACAGTTGGAATTGATTGTTTGCAAGGCGGAATTAGAAATGATTTTTTGGAATTGACAAAACGGAATTGACCCCCATGCCTGATAGACTTCCTTCATATGTATAGCTTGTACTAATACTATTGTGGGTTGCCGATAGTTGCCCCCTCCCCCCACGATATTCATTACAGTGTTATCAGTCGACTCAGAATAAAATGTAATTAATACATCTCTTTATGAACTTCCGGTTATTACATGTGGGGTTTAATCTGATCAATAAAGCAAATTAATTTTATATAATTTTGCCTTATTGTCAAGTCACAAGAATTCAGACAGAAATTGTAAAGTGTCATTATAGAAAGCAGACATGTAATCTGACAGTGTTCAACTGGGTAGATGACGATGCCTTAGTTAGTTTCCTCTCCAGCTAGACATTGTCATTGCATGGGTGAAATACATTTTATTAAATATTTAAATACTTTTTAAAAGTTTGTGTAACTGCATTTGCATTTAATCACAATGAAAGTATTTGTATATTTAAATATTTCCATAAAGAATTTGAAATGTAAACAGCAACAGTAGGCTTCTGTTGCGCTATAGTCTATACTGTCTTTTGGTCGTGTTTCTCCCATGCATCTACCCCCTTAGGCTTAGCCTTACCCTTGCTGCTTGGTCTCTAGGTATTTAAAACACTGGAGTATGAGACTTATTATGACTGTCAATAAATAATATAAAATTATTTTCTTGAATAATTTTGCCTAGTACATACGCCATGGCCCATGTTATAAGGCTGCAGTATATCCTGTAGCACTTATTGAGTTATTGTTATTGTTTTGAGTACGGCCACGTATTGACGGTACGTCTGATCACGTCGAAAATAAATCGGCGGATAGGAAAACACTCGTAATTATATCAAACTATTAACAGTTACTCGCACTTTATTGTATTCATACATTTCGATTTACTGTGGGTTATATATATGCTGACGTTGAAGCACAGCTGTGCTTATTGGGGTGGAACTATATTGTAATCGTAGTGATAAGTCACAATGGTAACGGTAATCCAATTTACTAACCTGGTTTCGGCTCGTCACTTCCTGCGCATCGCTCTGCCCTTTGATATCTGACGTTTCCTTGTCGCAGAATAGTCTGTAGATGCATGGTCATATGCGGAAAAAAATCTAAGATGGAACGGTGTCTTTGACCAAGAATGACATCTTGATGCTCTCCGTCTGTCCATGCTCATCACAGTCTTTTGTCGGAAAAGTGGTCACTCGCAGTGCCTGCGGCTGGCGGACACGGCAATTTCCGCATTTGCAACCACCTTTTCCGCTGCAAATTCTTCCTCGGAAGTCGATCAAAAGTTTTTTCCTTGCATTTGTAGTACTAGTTGATATATCCAGGAGCCATCCAGTGTACACCAGTTTTCTTTTTATTCGATTTTCCATGCGTTTCGGCCGTTTTTCCGAGAGGTTTTTACTGTGTGAACGCCGTGCCAAGAGCTCGTACTCAAACCACTCTGCCGCTGAGCCCCCCGCAGAGCAATATGGCGCCGCCCAGCGAAGATAATGGCAAAGTTTAAAAGGATATTACAAAATTACCGTGGCGTTGCGCCCATCATATAAGGGTGATATATACTGTAAATGGTATGTTATTATGTTTGGGCTATGGTTGTTCGAGTGCTTCACCCCCCCTTTAACCTTTTGAGGACCAAACCCCGATATATCGGGGTTGGTGAGTAGTGCTTACATTGATCGCTAGATGTCAGCAGCGTTTCTGTGCATAGCCAATACGGAAAGACCCGTATACAGCCATATAATTTGTTGCCATTTTGAGACCATTCCGAGATTTTTCCTGTTGTTTTTTAATTTTTGAGAGCTTTGTGAAGTTGAACATGGATCGTCGACGATTCCTGATTCGAGGGATTGACAACTACGAACGGGTATTGGATGCTATAGGTTTAGATTCGGATGAATCAGACGAAAGCAGTGTTGTTGACAGCGAGATCGATGTGGCTGACGATTTGGATGAATAAGTGCCGTCACCAGATGCTTCGGGCAGCGAAATTTCAGGTATGTTTTGCTACGCAGGTGCAAACACAGGTAAAATTTAGAAGAAAACCTTCGAGGCATCGATGTCTCCCAACATAATAATGTTTTTTACATTGAAATCAGTAATTTAGATCGAAAACATAATGGTAGGAAGCGGCAGCCATGACCGACCATATTTTGACAGCTGTCGAACAGGGCACTCGCTTGTAGTGGGCGTGTCAGTTTTGGGGTAGGGTGAGCGATATTACAGTGTGTTTGGTCAATTATGTTGAAATGTTATTTGCTGCACCTTGTTTACTGGGTATATTTTGCACATTATTAGTAACAAGTAAATAATGCATACAGGACAGTCAATTGTTTCCTTTATTTATAGATGAAATTATATTTGATACATTTGTTTCAATTTTAGAAGCACCACATCCTGCCAACCAGGAGCCTGGCCCATCACAGCCTGGCCCATCACAGCCTGCCGACCCACAGCCTGGTCCATCACAGCCTGCCGACCCACAGAAAATATATATTTTGATATAACTATTTTGAACATCATGAATTGTATAGTTCAATACACTGAACCATTAGTCATCCGTGCCCACATTCTGCACTCACGCTACTTGCATACTATGTGAGATATTTTTTTAATATTTGCCTCAAATGACAGCAATTTTTGTTCAAATTTATAGAGTACATATTGTTTATCACAATGAAACACATGTTTGCTGTATTTGCATGTATATTTTTTGTAGGGATTGCATAATAATCAAGAATATATATAAATAAAAATTGAATTAATTTATTATTTATTTTTTTTTTTTTTTCTATTTTTTTTTTGTAATCACACAACATTCATTCTTGTGTAATCAAATAGAGAAATAAATGCTCTTTCAGAAAATATATACTTTTGTATACTTATCTATGGTAGTTTTCATTCTGCAACCATCTATAGATACCCTCCCTTGGTTATAGTAGCGCTGGCCCCAGAAACTTGGTCTTCAAAAGGTTAACACAAAATTTATTTACTATTCAAATATAAAACTTGAAGGAATATTGCAATTTATGTTCATATTATATAAAGCATAATATGTCGAACTCGCATAAAAAAATAGTAGGCCTACAATTAATTATTTTATGAATTTTATTAAGTCGGGGTAAAACAACATTTGAGCTCAATTTTGGCAACATTCAATATGTGATTCACAAAGAGTAACATAACTTCAGTAATACTTGGCCAAAATTTTATTATTTATCTCTATAAAAAAGCAAACATAGTTGGAGGTTTCCGTGCATGACATATCTGACATAGTAACAGCTGCGTCAGCAGCAAAATTAGCAAAACTGTTATCAAACGCCAAATTTTACCCACAAAGAGTAATGTTTTTTCAGTAAAAGTTGGCCGAAATGTCAATTTATTAGTTATCTCTATACACGTAGAAAAATAATTAATGAAGTGTCTGGCAAAAAATCTGGGTATGCTATCATAACATCACATAAGTTCCGTACAAAATTTTCTATACAAAAATTTACCACACGTCCACCGGGGGCTCCACTGGTAGTAAATTATATTTATAATGGTTTTGGTTCTTCTTAATGTTCTTTTTTCAATAAACATGGATTCTGAACAACACTTGCCAGGACTAAAAAACAGTATATACACATGACACACACATACACGCACACACACTCGCACGCACGCACGCACGCACGCACGCACGCACGCACGCACATGGGCATAAATTGGAGTATAGATAGATGGAAAGAGAGACTGAGTCAGGGAGGCAGGGTATTATTTTTCAGTTATATCATGTAGTTTTGTAACTTAAGTCATTTGGTACAAGTAATCAGTAACATATAATGTGTATATTAAATTTGTTTGCCATTAAGTCCCATAATAATAAATATTATGTGGATAATCTGTTCCTATATTGTTATTTCAAAATGGAATTGATATGTTTGGATTTGTATTTTTGAGGTTGGATTTGGTGTATAATTGGAATTCATATTTAATGTAACTGAACCCCCAAATCTGGTCTTGGCCTAAAAACTAATATTGGTTATCTTATATCAAGTTAGTGTTTTGCTTATGAATAAACACCATATATGTGTAACAGCAATCTCAAGATTTTGGCTGGCTTTGAAAAGAACCATTTCTTTCTTCTTCAACTGCAGTCCACCAGCCGAGCCCCTCTTGGTTCACTTGATGCCATCACCTACAGTCCACTGGCCGAGCTCCTCTTGGTTTCCTTGACGCCATCAACTACAGTCCACCAGCCGAGCTCCTCTTGGTTCCCTTGACCCCATCAACTGCAGTCCACTGGCCGAGCTCCTCTTGGTTTCCTTGACCCCATCACCTACAGTCCACCAACCGAGCTCCTCTTGGTTCCCTTGACCCCATCACTTACAGTCCACCGGCCGAGCTCCTCTTGGTTCCCTTGATGCCATCAACTACAGTCCATCGGCCGAGCTCCTCTTGGTTTCCATGACACCATCAACAACAGTCCACAGGCCGAGCTCCTCTTGGTTTCCATGACACCATCAACTACAGTCCACCGGTCCTGCTCCTCTTGGTTTCCTTGACGCTATCTGAATTTTAGTCAAAATGAAGTTCAGAGCACGACTAAAAAAGAAATGTTGACTCATCGATCAGAAGCTGCTGTTTTTCTGCAATATTATTTTCTTGCTTGATTTCTTTCTCTGTTGATCCTTTCGTTCTGTTAGATGACAGAATATTTGCCACAATGTTTTCATCTTAGCGTGCAGTGCAGCTTTCCTTTATGACATCTGCTTGTGTGGCTCATAGACCTCTGGCTGTACAGTTGACATCTCCAAAACACAAAGAAGAATATACAATGTACACAAAATAAATGTATAAGACTATCATATGCTGCACAAGCAAACACTGATTTTTTTAATTAGCTGTTCGGATTGTTTTTTTTATGAAACCCTGAAATAGTGCCAAGCTAAATGAAGTTAGTGGTGATAACGGACTGAATGGTTATAATTACCAATGGGAAATATTTCTGATATTAATTTGTCAATAAATGTCTCCCGCATGTGTCTTCAAATTTTTGTGTGAGACCGGCATATTATGTATAATTATAGCAGAAACGCCCGACCAGTATACGACTTGCCATACGTGTGCCTACCGATTTTGTGCGGTGACGTCTTTAAAAACAACTTTTCTAACAATTTGTTTGGATTAAATCGAATAACTGTCTGGATCTGAATACGTACTCGACAAAGTCCTGCAAGGATATTGCGATGACCACGTGACTGGGCTTGTGCTGTGTCCTATATACATGTGCTTATACTTTTTTATAATTTGTTTTCTTCTCGGTATGTTGTCTTGTGTTGTGGTCTTCACGGTCCTCTCTGCTTGAGTCGCTGGCTGACTCAGCGAAGACAACGTTGTCTTCGCTGGCTGACTCAGCGAAGACAACGTTGTCTGGTAGGTTGTTGCTTGAGCCGCTGGCTGACTCAGCGAAGACAACGTTGTCTGGTAGGTTGTTCCACACCACAACCGTTCTTGGCAGGAAGGCGAACTTGTAAGCGTCCACCTTTGGGTCCAGTGTTGTAAATTGCCTGGGGTTCGTGCGGTTGGCGTGGTGCTCAGGGCGTGTCACTTCTTTCTGTAGGGGGTTAGTTGCTACCCTACCACCTGCGACTAGTGTACTTACAATACAGCTGTCCTGTCGCAGTCCCTTTAGATATTGCCGCAGTCCTTTGGTTTATCTTCTTCAGCATTGCCTATCAGATTACTAACGAAGTCCCAGTGAGCGACTCTCAGTCTCTCGTGGGTCTTCTTTAGTAGTTTTCTGAAGTGTTCCCAGTCTCTGCCCTTGTTCGATTTCTTTGTCCTGTTGTAAGCCGCTTTTGTTTATTCCTGACGAAACGACGGGTATACTTTGTCATCCCGGGCAACTGGTGCCTGTCTGACACCTGTGTCTTTGGGATGAACATGTGAATGGTTTCCAGGATTGTCTTCTTTAAAACATGTCAGTTTGCCTCCAATGTGTTAGTGTCGGCGCGTATAATAAAGAAACTTTCTTCTGCCTTCCTCGGAGCATCTTTAATTCCTTGATGATTTATAATATCGATTCCTTGCGCAAAAGTTTCTCCATATTTTTACGGTCTCATATGCGCAGTGTCGCATTAACAATGTAGTGAACCTGGTACAGACTTCCTAGCGAGTGCGTGAAAGACGAAGATCGATACGCGTGGACGTAAACACAAACCTTAACGTTTATTCAACTATGTTTTACCACATACATTCACGGACTGCTGTCGACGACGGCATGCAAACATGCACGCGCACACGCGCACACACAAGCAAGCACACACACGCACGCACACACACAAGCGCGCGCGCACACACACACATACACACACACACACGCACGCTCGCGCGCGCGCGCACGCACGCACACACACACACACAAGAAAATACAGCTTATGGTTACGGTAATTTACAAACAAGAACATACATCCTATGATGATAAGCAAGAATTACAACATACATTGACATAACAGAAACTAATACAATGAAATGCAGCGTGATATACAGACCGTAGACGTTCTCGTGAACAACCAAAGAGCAACATCCAAATACTTTCCAGCAACTTAGTTACCAACGGTTCTAAAGATGCGATGATGTAAATAATCAGATCATACTGTACATCTGTTGAAATTTCTGAAGCACTAATGAACTGTTTGCGTGTTTTGGCAGCGCTAAAATCCGACAAAATCATGTCAAGATTAACCCGACGCGTGACGTTCCATTCCGTACTGAGCATCGTCAGATGACCCAGTCTGTTCTGGCTCGTCGTGGGTCGGTGCTCATGCTTGATCAGTTTAAATTGGTAAAAAGATCTCTCTCCGCTACAGTTACTAATCATCAAAGTCATATATATGCGAAGCAATACCTCCACGTCATTGGGGAAAGCATTCCTGAGATTTCTCTTGATCAACAATTGGCGAGACTTCTTTCTCTAGGTCATCCGATGAGTAGAGTTTCAACATATTTCTCGGCAGCTTGTCGCATCTCCCTTGGTTCCATGACTTCCGTTTCCTTCAAGTTGCAGAGAAATCTTAAGCGGTCACTGAGTACATTTTGGCTCTCCTTTTTATGCCCGAAGACAGAACATTAAAATTCAAGGACGGCACTGAAGGCAGCAACACGAAACCTCACGAATCATCCAAATGGGCCTCTTCCGCTCTTCCGTAATCGAGGGTTCAGCGTGATGTGCCTCTTGTGGGTGCTGATACTTTCAGCACGATACGTCATCCCTGATATCTCAGCCCCGGCATTTTTGAACTCGTCGAATCGTTCACGAAGTAAATGCAGAAGCGTCGACTACGATTTCAAGAGAAGGACTGTCGAATTTATATAGAACATTGCTTTCTGTAATTTCTTAATCGTGGCGTCAAATCATTGCAATACGCAGTGACTAGAGTCCGATGATGTGGGGGCCTGGTACGAGTGTACCATTAGTACCATGTTTAATCCTGGTACGAGTGTACCATTAGTACCATGGTTAATCCTGGTACGAGTGTACCATTAGTACCATGGTTAATCCTGGTACGAGTGTACCATTTGTACCATGGTTAATCCTGGTACGAGTGTACCACTTAAACCATGGTTAATCCTGGTACGAGTGTACCATTAGTACCATGTTTAATCCTGGTACGAGTGTACCACTTAAACCATGGTTAATCCTGGTACGAGTGTACCATTAGTACCATGGTTAATCCTGGTACGAATGTACCACTTAAACCATGGTTAATCCTGGTACGAGTGTACCATTAGTACCATGGTTAATCCTGGTACGAATGTACCACTTAAACCATGGTTAATCCTGGTACGAGTGTACCATTAGTACCATGGTTAATCCTGGTACGAATGTACCACTTAAACCATGGTTAATCATGATATGATTGTACTATTTGTAACATGGTTAATCATGGTACGAATGTACCGTTTGTACCATGGTTAATCATGGTACGAGTGTACCAGTTATAACATGATTAATCCTGGTACGAGTGTACCACTTGTACCATAGTTAATCCTGGTGCGTGGGTATCAATTGTACCATTATTAATCATGGTACGAGTGTACCATTTGTACCATGGTTAATCATGGTACGAGTGTACCACTTATACCATGATTACTCCTGGTATGAGTGTACCACTTGTACCATGGTTAATCCTGGTACGAGTGTACCATTAGTACCATGGTTAATCCTGGTACGAGTGTACCATTTGTACCATGGTTAATCCTGGTACGAGTGTACCATTAGTACCATGTTTAATCCTGGTACGAGTGTACCACTTAAACCATGGTTAATCCTGGTACGAGTGTACCATTAGTACCATGGTTAATCCTGGTACGAATGTACCACTTAAACCATGGTTAATCCTGGTACGAGTGTACCATTAGTACCATGGTTAATCCTGGTACGAATGTACCACTTACACCATGGTTAATCATGATATGAGTGTACTATTTGTAACATGGTTAATCATGGTACGAATGTACCGTTTGTACCATGGTTAATCATGGTACGAGTGTACCAGTTATAACATGATTAATCCTGGTACGAGTGTACCACTTGTACCATAGTTAATCCTGGTGCGTGGGTATCAATTGTACCATTATTAATCATGGTACGAGTGTACCATTTGTACCATGGTTAATCATGGTACGAGTGTACCACTTGTACCATGGTTAATCATGGTACGAGTGTACCACTTATACCATGATTACTCCTGGTATGAGTGTACCACTTGTACCATGGTTAATCCTGGTACGAGTGTACCATTAGTACCATGGTTAATCCTGGTACGAGTGTACCATTTGTACCATGGTTAATCATGGTACGAGTGTACCACTTGTACCATGGTTAATCATGGTACTAGTGTACCATTTGTACCATGTTAATCATGGTACGAGTGAACCATTTGTACCATGGTTAATGATGGTACGAGTGTACAATTTCTAGCATGGTTAATCCTGGTACGAGTGTACCATTTGTATCATGCTTAATCATGATACGAGTGTACCATTTGTACCATGTTAATCATGATACGAATGTACCGTTTGTACCATGGTTAATCATGGTACGAGTGTACCACTTATAACATGATTAATCCTGGTACGAGTGTACCACTTGTACCATGGTTAATCCTGGTGCGTGGGTACCATTTGTACCATTATTAATCATGGTACGAGTGTACCATTTGTACCATGGTTAATCATGGTACTAGTGTACCATTTGTACCATGGTTAATCATGGTACGAGTGTACCACTTATACCATGATTACTCCTGGTATGAGTGTACCACTTGTACCATGGTTAATCCTGGTACGAGTGTACCATTAGTACCATGGTTAATCCTGGTACGAGTGTACCATTTGTACCATGGTTAATCCTGGTACGAGTGTACCATTTGTACCATGGTTAATCATGGTACGAGTGTATCACTTGTACCATGGTTAATCATGGTACGAGTGTACCATTTGTACCATGTTAATCATGGTACGAGTGAACCATTTGTACCATGGATAATGATGGTACGAGTGTACAATTTCTAGCATGGTTAATCCTGGTACGAGTGTACCATTTGTATCATGCTTAATCATGATACGAGTGTACCATTTGTACCATGTTAATCATGATACCAGTGTACCATTTGTACCATGTTAATCATGGTACGAGTGTACCATTTGTACCATGTTAATCATGGTAAGAGTGAACCATTTGTACCATGGTTAATGATGGTACGAGTGTTCAATTTCTAGCATGGTTAATCATGGAACGAGTGTACCCTTTGTATCATGCTTAATCATGGTACGAGTGTAAAATTTTTACCATGGTTAATCCTGGCACGAGTGTACCATTTGTACCATTGTTAATCCTGGTGTGTGTCTGTGACAATGCAAGCTATGTGTATGTACACAAACGGTAAGATATGATACACTCATCTTTCTGTCAGTTTTGAACGAATTCAGCTTGATGAAACTCTGCCACATTGCCACTGGAGCCACCTTTCCAATGGTGATTCTTTGCAGTGTCACAACATTTTGTAACGATGGCTATTATTAGTCAAAAAGTCGAAACATTAGGGTCATAAGTAGCCGAGACTACCAGGCCGAAATTAAAGACGCAGTAACTAGATAACAATTTGTCATTAGTTATAAATACCCAATGCCGCCATCTGTTGGATAATTAAAAACGTAAAGCCATTCGCCAGATGGCGTTATTGGACAATAGTAGATGTGTTTTAGTGAACGCGTAACGATTGCAACGTAAATAATGACTGCGAAAACCAACACAGATTGTTCAATGTGTGTGTGTGTGTGCGTGTGTGGCAGATCCAGCATTAATATGTATGAACAATTTTAAGTAGAAGAACCGCCTTGGAAATTGCGAGCCCGAGAAAATGTGTCTATGTTGACGTTGTCTGACTTGTTCCACATATCGTGCAAGTTTCAACTGACTTGTCAGTATCGCTACTGACACTATGGTTGCAATGCATATCATTCTATGCGCAACTGTATATCATATGCAGGCCTACATTTGTACTTCTCCGTAAACTCAATTACACCACGGCCACAGAGCTGCCAAGTTGTGTTGAAAAACATGCGTGAAACCATTGGCGGATCCGAACTGTGAAAACAGTTGTCCACTGTTCCAACACGCGCCCGTCCTCGGGAACCTCAGTTTAACAAAACATATTGCTTAACATTTTTCAGAATCATCCCACAAATCCCCGGCTGATTGTGGCTCCCTTTTCAAAACCCTGGGGACGGGCCTGTATGTCGATCATGTCTCCTGGAAAATATATGTTTCAAGAAACAATGCTAACTATTTTAGAAATACATGTGTGATGGAAAAAATATTTTGGGTTCGCGAAAGTTTCGATTTTCTTTACGTATCGGGAAGAAAAGGTAAACATTGCGCAACATGGCTAACATATTTAATTTTCCGTTGGCTTTCGTTTCTCATATATATATATATATATATATATATATATATATATATATATATATATATATATATATATATATATATATATATATATATAAATTGCCAGTATAGCATCCTTGAGAAATTATCTGCCAAAAAGATACCATTTTCAAGTTGAGCGGATTGAAATAGCCTATGCACCCTGGTATCACATTCCAGAAGTTAGACAACATTATACCCTTTTCAAGTAGATGATCGGACAAATCAGATCACGTGCGACGGCGATGATCGGACCAGCCGGACCACTGTTACGACGATGACCGGACCAGCCGGACCACTGTTACGACTATGACCGGACCAGCCGGGCCATGTGTGACGGCGAAGAACGGACCAACTGGACCGCGTAGGTTAAATTGCTACGCATGACCGGACCATTTGGGGTTGAGTGTGTTAGAGCCACATACATAAATAGAACACCCGTTAGTCTACAGGGGAATGATTAATGATGTAACTCTACGGTTAGAGCTTAAATTGTTGGTGTTCTGTGATAGTCGTTACTATGTGTGGCGGTGAGTCCCAGCTAGCCTTTTATTGTCCGCGGAAAATAGGACAATTTATAATGTTCAGTTCTTACTGATGTGAATAGTATTTACGGCTTTACTATGGGGATGCCGTGATTGACGCTGCGTGGGCTGGAGCAGGTTTCCTTTACTTAGGCCCTTAACTCCTCCTGGAGCATAGGCCATCCACAACACTTCTCCAGCGCCTCCTGTCTTGGGCAATCCTCTCCAGTTGTTGCCAGCCATTCCCTATTTGCTTGATGTCTGCTTCGAGGTGCATTCGCAGAATTCTACGCAGGCAATGGTTGACAAATGTCTGGATCCTTATCAGCGTGGTCTTGTTTATTCGCCACGTTTCCGCTCCGTACAGCAACACGGACTTTACATTTGTGTTTCCTACTGGCAATAAATGACCGTTTATGGCTTTGTGGAATATCTTCTTGTGGTGGTTAGTTGTTCCCAGTGTAAGTTCTTTACCATCTGTCTGTCTCTGTCTGTCTCTGTCTGTCTTTCTCTCTATCTCTCTCTCTTTCTCTCTCTCTCTCTCTCTCTCTCTCTCTCTCTCTCTCTCTCTCTCTCTCTCTCTCTCTCTCTCTCTCTCTCTCTCTCTCTCTCTCTCTCTCTCTCTCTCTCTCTCTCTCTCTCTCTCTCTCTCTCTCTCTCTCTCTCTATCTATCTATCTCTCTCACCCCCCTCTCTCTATCTATCTATCTCTCTCACCCCCCCTCTCTCTCTCTCTATCTATCTCTCTCACCCCCCCCCTCTCTCTATCTCGTTGATGGAGTTATTTCGTTTTAAGTGTCGATACAGAACCGGAGTAATGAAGTACTAAGGGAGTGCGACACATTACGCTGGCGATACAGGCACACTTTCCTAATGCACCAAGTAACTACGTACGTCGGGGCCTACACGGAAAAGACTTACCTACTACTCACCCAAGTAACTACGTACGTCTGGGCCTACACGGAAAAGACTTACCTACTACTCACCCAAGTAACTACGTACGTCTGGGCCTACACGGAAAAGCTGCACTATTTTATCATGAGTTGAAAACGAGGCTCTTCTAGGAGCACCTATTCATGGAAAAGGGACAACCGGCCGAGAAGACAGTTAGTTGACTCTACATGCAACGAAAACAAGGTGGGTTTCTCGAACTAGATCTTGTGTATGCGATGTAACGAGTTGTATGAACGCATGCGACATTGTAGACCATTGGCTTTGGCGTACACAGAGTTACGTTGACGTAGTCATACACGTGTCGATCTACGTTCGCTGTAGCCGTGTACGTGTTTTGTTCGTGGAGGGGAGAACAGATCACGCACGTGTTCTTGGAGCACGTACTTGTCTTAACGTTAGCCTGTATCTCGGATGTTCTGTGACACATGTGGCTCTTACACTGTTTGAGGCGTTAACCCTCTTCTCACAAATCGTGCTTTCTGGGGGCAGTCTCACAAACAGTAATTCACATAAGTATACTAGGTCCGTACCACCCACCCGAGGTTAACAGCTTCCTACTCCACTCAAGTAACATGGACGCGCCACGCATTAATAATGTTTAACACGCGTGCTTAGTCACAGCCGAATAACTTACGGCATAGCACTACAGTTGAGTGAACAGATACTGCTGATGTGATAGAGACTGGACTAACATTAAATCTAGTGGAAGATGTGGATAGTAGGTCGAGAGGAATTAAGTGTACAGTCGTGGGTGTGGTAGACAACGCATGGGAACCGCTGCCTAGGCGGAGCCTGGTCGTCTTTTCTATTTTGGGATGTGAGAGGCTGAAGCCGGCCCGGTCGTAACTCGTCGTATCGGGTTTCGACATGAAGGATGCGACCACGAGCTATTCTGGAACCGTGGTCCGTTTTTACGTTCCTGCGCTGTTGTCTAGGGGACCCCCCACAACGAATTGAATATAGTTATACATGAAGTTATGTCAACAGAACAAAGACAGTAGTAGTTTGTTAACTTGGTTGTTAACAAAGACAGTAGTAGGTTGTTAACTTGGTTGTTAACAAAGACAGTAGTAGGCTGTTAACTTGGTTGTTAACAAAGAGAGTAGTAGGTTGTTAACTTGGTTGTTAACAAAGACAGTAGTAGGTTGTTAACTTGGTTGTTAACAAAGACAATAGTAGGTTGTTAACTTGGTTGTTAACAAAGACAGTAGTAGGTTGTTAACTTGGCAGTCTATGAATAAACTTATTGGTTTGTCGGACGCTCACACGCCTACAGTGGTGAGAGCACAGCTGCTGTACTGAATTTAAATTACTGTATATGTACAAGTATATTCAAAGCAATACGCTCTTCGTCTGGACTTACAACTAGCACTAACACATGCTACATAATTATGTACCTTATGTGTACAATATAAAGTACAAAAGTCACAAGTGTTACCTAAGCCAGGTGTACCGCAGTTGTGCTATAAGCCTAACATCAAGTGTTAATGTCCAAAAACACGTCGCATATATATTTTACTCAGTAACGTCTCAAACGACGTAAAGGCAGGGATTAAAATCCCCCTCCCCCTCCAACGGCACGGGAAGGAGAGTATTACGGGAACGTGCCACAGTATGTGAAGTAGAGGGTATGTGTCAACGTTGACACCCTCACCGAGGACGTATATGTAGAGGGTGTGTGTGAACGTTGACACCCTCACCGAGGACGTATATGTAGAGGGTGTGTGCCTACATTGACACCCTCACCGAGGACGTATATAGAGGGTGTGTGCCAACATTGACACCATCACCGAGGACGTATGTAGAGGGTGTGTGTCAACATTGACACCCTCACCTAGGACGTATATAGAGGGTGTGTGTCAACATTGATACACTCACCCGAGGACGTATATAGAGGGTGTGTGTCAACATTGGCACCCTCACCTAGGACGTATGTTGAGGGTGTGTTCCAACATTGACACCCTCACCGAGGACGTATGTAGAGGGTGTCTGTCAACATTGACACCCTCACCTAGGACGTATGTAGAGGGTGTGTAACAGCAATGACACCCTCACCGAGGACGTATGTAGAGGGTGTGTGTCAACATTGACACCCTCACCGAGGACGTATATAGAGGGTGTGTGTCAACATTGATACACTCACCCGAGGACGTATATAGAGGGTGTGTGTCAACATTGGCACCCTCACCTAGGACGTATGTAGAGGGTGTCTGTCAACATTGACACCCTCACCTAGGACGTATGTAGAGGGTGTGTAACAGCAATGACACCCTCACCGAGGATGTATGTAGAGGGTGTGTGTCAACATTGACACCCTCACCGAGGACGTATGTAGAGGGTGTGTGTCAACATTGACACCCTTACCTAAGATGTATGTAGATGGTGTGTGTCAACATTGACACCCTCACCGAGGACGTTTCTAGAGGGTGTGTAACAACATTTACACCCTCACCGAGGACGTATATAGAGGGTGTGTTCCAACATTGACACCCTCACCTAGGACGTATGTAGAGTGTGCGTTCCAACATTGACACCCTCACCTAGGACGTATGTAGAGGGTGTCTGTCAACATTGACACCCTCACCTAGGACGTATGTAGAGGATGTGTAACAGCAATGACACCCTCACCAAGGATGTATGTAGAGGGTGTGTGTCAACATTGACACCCTCACCGAGGACGTATGTAGATGGTATCTGTCAACATTGACACCCTCACCTAGGACGTATGTAGAAGGTGTGTGTCAACATTGGCACCCTCACCGAGGACGTATGTAGAGGGTGTGTAACAGCAATGACACCCTCACCGAGGATGTATGTAGAGGGTGTGTGTCAACATTGACACCCTCACCGAGGACGTATGTAGAGGGTGTGTGTCAACATTGACACCCTCACCTAAGATGTATGTAGATGGTGTGTGTCAACATTGACACCCTCACCGATGACGTATGTAGAGGGTGTGTAACAACATTAACACCCTCACCGAGGACGTATGTAGAGGATGTGTGTCAACATTGACACCCTCACCGAGGACGTATGTAGAGGGTGTGTGTCAACATTGGCACCCTCACCGAGGACGTATGTAGAGGGTGTCTGTCAACATTGACACCCTCACCTAGGACGTATGTAGAGGGTGTGTAACAGCAATGACACCCTCACCGAGGATGTATGTAGAGGGTGTGTGTCAACATTGGCACCCTCACCGAGGACGTATGTAGAGGGTGTGTGTCAACATTGACACCCTCACCTAAGATGTATGTAGATGGTGTGTGTCAACATTGACACCCTCACCGAGGACGTATGTAGAAGGTGTGTTCCAACATTGACACCCTCACCGAGGATGTATGTAGAGGATGTGTGTCAACATTGACACCCTCACCGAGGACGTATGTAGAGGATGTGTGTCAACACTGACACCCTCAGTGAGGACGTATGTAGAGGATGTGTGTCAACACTGACACCCTCACCTAGGACGCATGTAGAGGGTGTGTGTGCCAACATTGATACCCTCACCTAGGACGTATGCTATTATTGCGACTACCAGAGTAAACCAAATCAAGCAATAATGTACGTCACACCATCAAATAGAAAAAAAAACTACATACACTAGGTTAATTCACACACTGTCAAGTAACTATACTCTTTGTAAACTTAAAAAGTAAAAGGTTAAGTACCACAGCATGAAGTAACAAGATTGCATGTATACACACTTAGGTTAAGTGCCACAGCACGAAGTAACAAGATTGCATGTATACAAACTTAGGTTAAGTGTCACAGCACGAAGTAACAAGATTGCATGTATGCAAACTTAGGTTAAGTGTCACAGCACGAAGTAACAAGATTGCATGTATGCAAACTTAGTTTAAGTGTCACAGCACGAAGTAACAAGATTGCATGTATACAAACTTAGGTTAAGTGTCACAGCACGAAGTAACAAGATTGCATGTATGCAAACTTAGGTTAAGTGTCACAGCACGAAGTAACAAGATTGCATGTATACAAACTTAGGTTAAGTGTCACAGCACGAAGTAACAAGATTGCATGTATACAAACTTAGGTTAAGTGTCACAGCACGAAGTAACAAGATTGCATGTATACAAACTTAGTTTAAGTGTCACAGCACGAAGTAACAAGATTGCATGTATACAAACTTAGGTTAAGTGTCACAGCACGAAGTAACAAGATTGCATGTATACAAACTTAGGTTAAGTGTCACATGCATACAAACTTAGGGCCATGAACAGAGGGGGGGCAAGATCTAGCTAAAATTTTTGAAATAGTCCATATCCATGTCCATGGGACATATTTTGTAGCTTAGTCGTGATTTTCAGCTCTTTGATTAGCCCATCTAAAAATATTTTGGCAGCTCCGCCTGATTGTATGATTCATAAAGTACTTAGACCAAGGCTTCAGCTCAGAACAACAACTTACATAGAGCTCAAAACAACAACTTACATAGAGCTCAAAACAACAACTTACATAGAGCCCAAAACAACAACTTACACAGAGCTCAGAACAACAACTTACATAGAGCTCAGAACAAGAACTTATATAGAGCTCAGAACAACAACTTACATATAGCTCAGAACAACAACTTACATAGAGCTCATAACAACAACTTACATAGAGCTCAGAGCAACAACTTACATAGAGCTCAGAACAACAACTTACATAGAGCTCAGAACAACAACAACTTACATAGAGCTCAGAACAACAACTTACATAGAGCTCAAAACAACAACTTACATAGAGCTCAAAACAACAACTTACATAGAGCCCAAAACAACAACTTACACAGAGCTCAGAACAACAACTTACATAGACCTCAGAACAACAACTTATATAGAGCTCAGAACAACAACTTACATATAGCTCAGAATAACAACTTACATAGAGCTCATAACAACAACTTACATAGAGCTCAGAACAACAACTTATATAGAGGTCAGAATCAACAACTTACATAGAGCTCAGAACAACAACTTACATAGAGCACAGAACAACAACTTATATATAGCTCAGAACAACAACTTACATAGAGCTCAGAACAACAACTTATATAGAGCTCAGAACAACAACTTACATGGAGCTCAAAACAACAACTTACATAGAGCCCAAAACAACAACTTACACAGAGCTCAGAACAACAACTTACATAGAGCTCAGAACAACAACTTATATAGAGCTCAGAACAACAACTTACATATAGCTCAGAACAACAACTTACATAGAGCTCATAACAACAACTTACATAGAGCTCAGAACAACAACTTACATATAGCTCAGAACAACAACTTACATAGAGCTCATAACAACAACTTACATAGAGCTCAGAACAACAACTTACATAGAGCTCAGAACAACAACTTACATATAGCTCAGAACAACAACTTACATAGAGCTCAGAACAACAACTTATATAGAGCTCAGAACAACAACTTACATAGAGCTCAGAACAACAACTTACATAGAGTTCAGAACACCAACTTACATAGAGCTCAGAACAACAACTTACATAGAGTTCAGAACAACAACTTATATAGAGCTCAGAACAACAACTTACATAGAGCTCAAAACAACAACTTACATAGAGTTCAGAACAACAACTTATATACAGCTCAGAACAACAACTTACATACAGCTCAAAACAACAACTTACATACAGCTCAGAACAACAACTTGCATAGAGCTCAGAAGAACAACAACTTACATAGAGCTCAGAAGAACAACTTTTATATAAAGCTCAGAATGATAGGCTTATTGTTAATCAGTTCAACCATCATCACCATCTCCATCGTCAGAGTCACCTAGTTCAAATGCGAACTGTTCTTCTTTCTTGCTGCACGTCTGCAGCTTGCACGTGTTGGTTCATGCCAGTCCATTGACAAGGCACGTGCAGCTTGGCAGTTTCCAGGAACGCAGGCATTTGCATGACAACGGTTCCAAAACTACATCTGGGGCTGCAGGAGTGCGCATCCACGCGATGACCAGATGTCTCATGAAATAGTGGTTCCAAAACTGCACCTGGGGCTGGAGGAGTGCGCATCCTCGTGATGACCAGATGTCTCATGAAATAGTGGTCCCAAAACTACACCTGGGGCTGGAGGAGTGCGCATCCACTCGATGACCAGATGTCTCATGAAATAGTGGTCCCAAAACTACACCTGGGGCTGGAGGAGTGCGCATCCACGCGATGACCAGATGTCTCATGAAATAGTGGTTCCAAAACTGCATCTGGGGCTGGAGGAGTGCACATCCACGCGATGACCAGATGTCTCATGAAATAGTGGTTCCAAAGCTACACCTGGGGCTGGAGGAGTGCGCATCCACGCGATCACCAGATGTCTCATGAAATAGTGGTTCCAAAGCTATATCTCGGGCGGGAAGAATGCGCATCCACGCGATGACCAGATGTCTCATGAAATAGTGGTTCCAAAGCTATATCTCGGGCGGGAAGAATGCGCATCCACGCGATGACCAGATGTCTCATGAAATAGTGGTCCCAAAGCTACATCTGGGGCTGGAGGAGTGCGCATCCACGCGATCACCAGATGTCTCATGAAATAGTGGTTCCAAAGCTATATCTCGGGCGGGAAGAATGCGCATCCACGCGATGACCAGATGTCTCATGAAATAGTGGTTCCAAAACTACATCTGGGGCTGGAGGAGTGCGCATCCACGCGATGACCAGATGTCTCATGAAATAGTGCTTCCAAAACGTTGTCGTCGATATCTTGAAAGAATTTGGCGACGAACTCGTTCTCCACTTGATCGACCTCGTTATACAAAACAGCTACATAATAATTATATGCAATCACATGATGTCAAAAGCAAAGTCTGATTACTATACACATTTTATCTTAATACATTCTGAAAACCCTCGCCAGATGTGGAAATCTGTAAACACAATTCTACATCGGCAGAAATTAAAAGCACTGCCTGAAAATTCTTCACTGGATACATTGTGTAGCTCTCTTTCAAAATACTTCACAGATAACAGTGCTCGTGATCGATCACATTTTTTATTAATGATAATAACTATGATTTCCCTGAACCACCACTTTCTGAGAAAACACTGCAGAGTTTTACACCTGCAACTACTAATGAAGTTCTCATCATTATTAAAAAATATCCTAACAAATCGTGTGATCTTGACCCATTTCCAAAACTTCTACTAATCATCTTTCCCATTACTACCATCATAAACCTTTCAATGCAGAGTGGAGTTGTTCCACGGGATTTCAAATAAGCTCTTGTAAATCCTCTTACTAAAAAAACAAACTTTGTCAAAAATGACCTAAAGAATTATCGTCCTATCTCCAATCTCAGTTTTCTGTCAAAAAATTATTTAAAAACGTGGTTGCTAATCGCCTTCATGAACATATTTATAACCATCACTTATCAAATGATCTACAGTCTGCATATACACGATTCCACTCTACCGAAACAGCTCTTCTCAAGATACACAATGATATAGTTGATAACATGGACAATGGCAAAGTCACACCACTCACTTTACTAGATCTCTCAGCTGCTTACGATACTATTGATAATTTAATCCTTTCACAACGCCTTCATAAATATTTTGGCATTTCTGGCCCAGCTCTTCTGTGGTTCAAATCATGTTTTTTCAGACAGATACCAAAGTATTAACATATATGGCACATTATCTTGTGCACAACACTTTCCATTCGGAGTGCCGCAAGGATCCGTCCTTGGCCCTGTTCTGTTCAGCTTATATACTACATCGCTCAGCCAAGTCATTACTAATCATAATCTTAGTCATCACCTGTATGCTGATGACACACAGGTTTACATATCATTTTCACAATCAAATGCACAAAAATATGTTTCGACTTTAAGTGATTGTCTTATTGATATCTTGTTGTGGATGGAATCAAGTAAGCTAAAGCTTAATCCAGATTAAGCAGACCTTATTATTATTGGCACTAAACAACAACGAAATAGGGTCATCAACCATTTTCCAGTTCAACTGCTTGGCAGTGATACATTCCCATCAGATACTCTTCATAATGTAGGTGTTGTCTTTGATAGTTACTTCAACTTCCGCCAGCATATTTCTCAAGTATGTAAATCCTGTTTCTATCATAGACGTGATCTCCGTCGAATTCGGCGTCACATATCTATATCTACTGCTAAAACAATATCAACGGCATTAATTAGTAACCGCCTTGACTATTGTAATTTACTACTAAATTGTCTGGCACGTGTGGTTCTCAGGGCTCCTCGGTTTTCACAATCACTATAACTACTTAAACAGTTACACTAGCTTCCAGTTTCTTATCGAATTAATTTTAAGCTGTCTACTCTTACGTATCGTGCTCTATCTACATAACAACCACCCTACTTGGCTAGTCTCCTGCATCTTTCAAATATCCCTAGGCAGCTCAGATCATCAATTTCACAACAACTTATTGTGCCTAAAACAAAACTTAACTTGGGTAAACGTGCTTTCTCTGTCGCTGCGACTAAGGTCTGGAATGAACTCCCCATCAATTTGAAAACATCTGAAACATTAGCTATTTTTCGAGAAAAAAACTCAAGACGTAAATGTTCGGTTGTCCCTCGTTCTGATAATGACTTTTGTGTGTCTCTGTTCAGTGTATTATTATTATTATTATCATCTGTCGTCCATCCACACTCTTTCGGATCTGTCACAAATAGCCGAGTCTGAAGGCAGCACAATCTGGCTTGAATCGACCTCTCCTTGTTTGGCACAGAAGAGTTGGTAGCACAGTTCATTCACTTCGCCGGCACTTGTTGCATACAGGTGGTAGGTAAACAGATGTATTTCGTCAAACAGTTGTTTAAAGACTTCCCAAGACTGACCAAGTTGGCTGAAAGTCTCCTGGTACGTGTTGTCCTGTTTCATCAGTTTCATGGCGCCCAGCTTCTCACGGCCTGTGAGGGCATTCACAGTGTTACAGCCAGTGAAGGCATGTAATCCAATTAGGGCGTCGCAGATGCTGTCTCCCTTAATGATCTTGCCAGTTACCCAAAGTCGATGAACCGCTTGCGGTGTTTTGTTCCACACTTCTGATGGATGGAGCAGGGGATGTCTCAGTTGAAACAAAGGCAGAACACCATGACATATGTATCTTCTGCTATCACAATGACTGCCTTTGACCCGGCCTTTGCAGCGTGCTGTGCATATAGGAGCATACGAGTATCTGCTTCTTCTTGTATGGACCTCAGTTCTATGACTTCCTCCACTGCTGGGTATTGTGGCCTCCTGCAATGTTCTTGTATTGAAAAGCTGTGTTTGATCTCCGGTTGCACCTCTCAACATTGTTGATTCACGTCTCTGAGTAAACGTCGAATGCAACGTCAATCCAGTGACTCTGTGAACTATCATATAGAACTAGAAACACGACAGAGATTCTGCCAACTGTGTAAACGTCTTGTTATTGACGGTCATCTTCTGCACCAAGTTCATTCCATCAGTGATGCAGGTTGATGGTTCAGGCATATCTTCTGATGGAGAAACGTTTCTCTCCAACTGTCTAGCGAGTATAGCTTTATTCGTCTTCCGCAAAGACCCATCAGCATTTGCGAGTGCCCAGTGTAGGGGACCCAGTGGGTGAGCCAGTGTAGAGGAGACACTGGGTGAGCCAGTGTAGAGGACCCAGTTGGTGAGCCAGGGTAGAGGACCCAGTGGGTGAGCCAGGGTAGCGGAACCAGTGGGTGAGCCAGGGTAGAGGACCCAGTGGGTGAGCCAGGGTAGAGGACCCAGTGGGTGAGCCAGTGTAGAGGACCCAGTGGGTGAGCCAGGGTAGAGGACCCAGTGGGTGAGCCAGGGTAGAGGACCCAGTGGGTGAGCCAGGGTAGAGGACCCAGTGGGTGAGCCAGGGTAGAGGACCCAGTGGGTGAGCCAGGGTAGAGGACCCAGTGGGTGAGCCAGTGTAGAGGACCCAGTGGGTGAGCCAGGGTAGAGGACCCAGTGGGTGAGCCAGGGTAGAGGACCCAGTGGGTGAGCCAGGGTAGAGGACCCAGTGGGTGAGCCAGGGTAGAGGACCCAGTGGGTGAGCCAGTGTAGAGGACCCAGTGGGTGCGCCAGGGTAGAGGACCCAGTGGGTGAGCCAGGGTAGAGGACCCAGTGGGTGAGCCATGGTAGAGGACCAAGTGGGTGAGCCAGGGTAGAGGACCTAGTGGGTGAGCCAGGGTAGAGGACCCAGTGGGTGAGCCAGGGAAGAGGACCCAGTGGGTGAGCCAGGGTAGAGGACCCAGTGGGTGAGCCAGGGTAGAGGACCCAGTGGGTGAGCCAGGGTAGAGGACCCAGTGGGTGAGCCAGGGTAGACGACCCAGTGGGTGAGCCAGGGTAGAGGACCCAGTGGGTGAGCCAGGTTAGAGGACCCAGTGGGTGAGCCAGGGTAGAGGACCCAGTGGGTGAGCCAGGGTAGAGGACCCAGTGGGTGAGCCAGGGTAGAGGACCCAGTGGGTGAGCCAGTGTAGAGGACCCAGTGGGTGCGCCAGGGTAGAGGACCCAGTGGGTGAGCCAGGGAAGAGGACCAAGTGGGTGAGCCAGGGTAGAGGACCCAGTGGGTGAGCCAGGGTAAAGGACCCAGTGGGTGAGCTAGACATGTGCAGCTATCTACTCTTAGCAACAAGGATCATGTCGACAAATAAATTTATCTCCGCCTTCAGGACCACCTCTTTGGCTGTTCCTCTTCAACTGGTTTTCTTTTTGTTTACATTGGAGAATGTCTTCAAGGTTTGCTTTGTTATCTTGTTTTGGAATTTCATTGTTGGTGGAGCTTCTTCTAAGCGTCTTTTCTTGAACACCTGGTATGCTTCTTCTCCAACTTGATGAGCTCCCAGAAGATCCTTGGCAACATCTGTTGGGTCCACAGTACCAGTGGATAGGCTGACAAATTCATGACACATTGGATTCAGCCAGCTGTTCTCCATCAGGTCAACCAGGGACTCGAAATCTACGTCGCCTTTCCGGATGCGGGACCTTTGGAGATCTGGATGAGCCAGCTTGGAACAGACTAGACCAATCACGTCTCTCAGCTCTCTCAAGTACATGGTCCTGTACTCGGTTGTTATGTAGTACTTGCTCGCAGGTCTCTCAAGTACATGGTCCTGTACTCGGCTGTTAGGTAGTACTTGCTTACAGCTCTCTCAAGTACATGGTCCTGTACTCGGTTGTTAGGTAGTACTTGCTCACAGCTCTCTCAAGTACATGGTCCTGTACTCGGTTGTTAGGTAGTACTTGCTCGCAGCTCTCTCAAGTACATGGTCCTGTACTCGGCTGTTAGGTAGTACTTGCTCGCAGCTCTCTCAAGTACATGGTCCTGTACTCGGCTGTTAGGTAGTACTTGCTCGCAGCTCTCTCAAGTACATGGTCCTGTACTCGGTTGTTAGGTAGTACTTGCTCGCAGCTCTCTCAAGTACATGGTCCTGTACTCGGCTGTTAGGTAGTACTTGCTCGCAGCTCTCTCAAGTGCATGGTCCTGTACTCGGCTGTTAGGTAGTACTTACAGCTCTCTCAAGTACATGGTCCTGTACTCGGCTGTTAGGTAGTACTTACTGACAGCTCTCTCAAGTACATGGTCCTGTACTCGGCTGTTAGGTAGTACTTAGTCACAGTTCTCTCAAGAACATGGTCCTGTACTCGGCTGTTAGGTAGTACTTACTCACAGCTCTCTCAAGTACATGGTCCTGTACTCGGCTGTTAGGTAGTACATAATCACAACTCTCTCAAGTACATGGTCCAGTACTCGGCTGTTAGGTAGTACTTACTCACAGCTCTCTCAAGTACATGGTCCTGTACTCGGCTGTTAGGTAGTACTTACTCGCAGCTCTCTCAAGTACATGGTCCTGTACTCGACTGTTAGGTAGTACTTGCTCGCAGCTCTCTCAAGTACATGGTCCTGTACTCGGCTGTTAGGTAGTACTTGCTCGCAGCTCTCTCAAGTACATGGTCCTGTACTCGGCTGTTAGATAGTACTTGCTCGCAGCTCTCTCAAGTACATGGTCCTGTACTCGGCTGTTAGGTAGTACTTGCTCGCAGCTCTCTCAAGTACATGGTCCTGTACTCGGCTGTTAGGTAGTACTTGCTCACAGCTCTCTCAAGTACATGGTCCTGTACTCGGCTGTTAGGTAGTACTTGCTCACAGCTCTCTCAAGTACATGGTCCTGTACTCGGCTGTTAGGTAATACTTGCTCGCAGCTGGTGGGTTCAAACTGAATCCCTTTGTTCCACCCGGCGTTTGTTAATGGTTTCCTCAATCGTCTGGTCGACATTTAGCATGGACATCTCGGTGTTCGTTGGGTCATCTGAGTATAGTAGTACAGGAGGTAGCGTGCGTAGTTATTCCTGTCATATGGAAGCACCAGGGAATCATTGCACGAATAGACGCCGGGTGTAGCATCCAGTGTCCCTCTCTTGATGCACGAAGCAGGCCAAGCAAAATATCGACCATGTCCAGATAGGACAGCCAGAAAGTTGAGAGGCTCCCATTTCCAACTCGCAGGAATTCAAGATAGACTTCAAACATATACATGATGCGGGCACATGACCTGTTTTGGAAGACCTGCTTCAACGACCCTTGTGACACATCTCTGCAGAGGTTACTGATGGTCTTCAGTGTTTCATCCATGTGGACCACGTCGCCAGTGTGTTTGGATTGCAACCATGAGAGCTCATATTCTAGCTTGTGGAGTCTGACTGCCTTTTTGTACTTGCGACCATCCATCACTCCAAAAATAGAGCCATCTGCAATCACACCTGACTCAATGCATAGATCCCGCAATGCAGCATCCTGGAATCGCTTCCCCACAATTGCCAGCAGTGTTCATATGGTGTGGAATACTCCAGGCCTGATGATGATGGTCGTCTTAAACTTGTCAGGATGTTTTCATTTGACCTCAGCAGCCTTTGCGTATAGTGCATGGTCAAAGACACATACGATCTAGTGGAGTGCTAAAAAAAGAAAGTTTTCGCCCCACAATTTGTTTTGCTTTTCAAATTAAAACAGTTGTTACCTTACGTTTTTTCGTATATCCATTACGCACCCAAACCACCTTTCAAATTTGAAATCCGATGGTAGACGAGAAAGGAATAGGCTTTTCCGTAGACCCCCAAAAAGGGGGGATTTCGCCTCCCCCCGAAGTTGGTCTGACAAAAAAGTTCAGATATCAAGTCCTGTTTATTTGTCATGGCCGCCAGGATGCCGCAAACCTCATCTCTCTAAAGTTAATAATGAAGTGTTTTACGTAGCACGTATTGGCGTTTTATGTAAAGCACGTTATGTGCAACCAAAACGATAAAGTTACGCATTTGGAAAGGTTATCACATATTTTTTACTTATAGTGGTGGAACAAATGATTTGCCAACAATGAAGTCCCCCCCTCCCGGGTGGTACCGATAGGGTAAGCCACACTCCAAGTTGCACAAATGTATACAAACTTAGGTAAAACCACACCCCAAGTAACACAAATGTATGCAAACTAAGGTTAAGCCACACCCCGAGTAACACAAATGTATGGAAACTTAGGATAAGCCTAACCCCATATAACACAAATGTATGCAAACTAAGGTTAAGACACACCCCAAGAAACACAAATGTATGCAAACTAAGGTTAAGACACACCCCAAGTAACACAAATGTATGCAAACTTAGGTTAAGACACACCCCAAGCAACACAAATGTATGCAAACTTAGGTTAAGCCACACCCCAAGTTACACAAATGTATGCAAACTTAGGTTAAGTCACACCTCAAACAACACAAATGTATGCAAACTTAGGTTAAGCCACACCCCAAGTAACACAAATATATGCAAACTTAGGTTAAACCACACCCCAAGTAACACAAATGTATGCAAACTAAGGTTAAGCCACACCCCAAGTAACACAAATGCGTGCAAACTTAGGTTAAGCAACACCCCCAGTAGCACAAATGTATGCAAACTAAGGTTAAGAAAAACCCCAAGTAACACAAATGTATGCAAACTTAGGTTAAGCCACACCCCAAGAAACACAAATGTATGCAAACTAAGGTTAAGACACACCCCAAGTAACACAAATGTATGCAAACTTAGGTTAAGACACACCCCAAGCAACACAAATGTATGCAAACTTAGGTTAAGCTACACCCCAAGTTACACAAATGTATGCAAACTTAGATTAAGCCACACCCCAAGTAATACAAATGTATGCAAACTTAGTCTAAGCCACACCCCAAGTAATACAAATGTATGCAAACTTAGGTTAAGCCACACCCCAAGTAACATAAATGTATGCAAACTTAGGTTAAGCCACACCCAGGTTAAATAGGCTCAGACCTATAAAGCGAAGAAGAAGAAAAGAAGTATCATAGCAGTAGTCGTGACTCTCCGCCTACTCATAGTTCACTGTTTGATGCTCCTGCAATGAACGTCAAATAATACGCCAACACATCGCAGAAGTGAACATCTTACCAGCTCAGGCGTTTGATGCTCCTGCAATGAACGTCAAATAATACACCAACACATCGCAGAAGTGAACATCTTACCAGCTCAGGCGTTTGATGCTCCTGCAATGAACGTCAAATAATACACCAACACATCGCAGAAGTGAACATCTTACCAGCTCAGGCTTTTGCAGATCGCGACACTTCTTTGATTCTTAAATTAAATTAAACATACACTTAATCTTGTAGAAATAACATATGCCAAATGTCGTTAGATGATATTTATTACCACACAGACGACGAAGCTGTTTAGATTGATAGGTGCTTGATGCCATGTGTGGTGTAGTATACTCGTCGTGTCTAATCTAGGCCAGTTGCCAGTCTGGCATAGATTTACTGATGGACTATCTGATCGACTGCGCTGCATTACACCGACTGACAGACTAGCATGTAGCAAAGACGTTCATCATTTCAAACTCACTCTGCAATTAATTTAACCCATCACGAATCAGGTACGCTCATATTCAAATATGTGACGCGTGAATAGTGTAAGCTGTACGTGCAGATACTTCCCTTTGTTAAACATCATCGAAAGAATTGAGTTTGATCGTTAGACCGGGTAGCTTGCAAAAGTGTGAATAGCTTTAACATAAAGCCGACTGCTTTTGCCCCTCTTTCACTGAATCCGATTAAAAATTATGCAATAGTTCACGTGGGATGATTTCACCAAGACTAAACAACGAAGTAGCACAAACGAGCTGGCATGTCGTAGTGGATATTAAATCTTTCGCTAAATGATTCTGAAACGACACGAACAAAAGAAATGGAACTGAGAGAAATCCTGTGAACACTACACAACTGACCTTCTTATTGATTTGTTCTTGGCTACAGCTGTTGTGTTGTGTTGTGTTGTGTTGTGTACTTGCTCGCAGCTCTCTCAAGTACATGGTCCTGTACTCGGCTGTTAGGTAGTACTTGCTCGCAGCTCTCTCAAGCACATGGTCCTGTACTTGGCTGTTAGGTAGTACTTGCTCGCAGCTCTCTCACGTACATGGTCCTCTACCTGGCTGTTAGGTAGTATTGTGTTGTGTTGTGCTGTGCTGTGTTGTGTTGTGTTGTGCTGTGTTGTTTTGTGCTGTGCTGTGCTGTGCTGTGCTGTGTTGTGTTGTGCTGTGCTGTGCTGTGCTGTGTTGTGTTGTTTTGTGTTGTGCTGTGCTGTGCTGTGTTGTTTTGTGTTGTGCTGTGCTGTGCTATGCTGTGCTGTGTTGTTTTGTGCTGTGCTGTGCTGTGTTGTGTTGTGCTGTGCTGTGCTGTGTTGTGTTGTGTTGTGCTGTGCTGTGTTGTGTTGTGCTGTGCTGTGTTGTTTTGTGCTGTGCTGTGCTGTACTGTGTTGTGTTGTGCTGTGTTGTGTTGTTTTGTGCTGTGCTGTGCTGTGTTGCTTTGTGTTGTGCTGTGCTGTGTTGTTTTGTGCTGTGCTGTGCTGTGATGTGTTGTGCTGTGCTGTGCTGTGCTGTGCTGTGTTGTGATGTGCTGTGCTGTGCTGTGCTGTGTTGTGCTGTGTTGTGTTGTGTTGTGCTGCTCACAGTGGTGCGAATTTATTTGTCCATTTGATTTTTGACTGAGTGTTCTTATGACTTGGTGTTAGAAGCAGAAAAAGCGACGCTGACATGGCAATACCCGGTATGTAGATAATACCTGGTATGCAGATAATACGTGGTATGTAGATAATACACGGTATGTAGATAATAACCGGTATGTAGATAATACCCCGTATGTAGATAATGATTGGCCTAGTGGACACGTGTAATTGACGGTTGTCTGACCACATCATTCGCGCAGAGAACACGCCGTGACATTTAAAACGTATCAGAAGAAAAATATTCATGTTTCAGACATGGTTGCATCGGTATTTGACTTGAAATTCTGTGTACAACCGTATACATCATTATAAGTCAGTATAATTCAGTATAAATCAAACATATATCATGCGTACAATGGCAATACAAATGCAGCTTCACCAAAAAAATTATTATCAGGGTAATTCACTATATTATTAATGCGCATTACTTGTTTCGTTTTTTCGTTGTCGCAGCTGCCTGCAATCTGTCTATATCTAACTGCTTAGAGCAGACCTGGACTATTTGTTACAATTTTCAGTTCAAGTAACTTTTTTTGTGAAAAGTACGTTAGATTCATTATTTCTGTCAACATATACATTAAATTTATTATTCGTGTTAATAAAATGTACCATACCATTGATATTCCATATTGTAGTTAGGTAGATATTTGAAGTTTCCCAGGCACGGTCAACTGTAACAACTAGCTCGGTGAGCGTTACATCACACTGGACACGTTGCTACATCAAAGAACGCTTGGATCGCAAAGCCAGTGTCACTCGTATATGTTGCTGTTATTACATTAATTGTACTATTCACACTTCTGCATCTTGTACGCAGTGTGCATAGCAATGTAGGTGTTCACAGCTTCATATATTAAGCTTTACATTTTTAGTTACCAAAGGGATTAATTCCCCGTATTCTTACATAACAAACAATTGTGAATGGAATATAAATTATTGAATGGAGCATGTAATAGTGGAAGGCAATATGTATGTAATGCGACTTCTACTTGATTGAATGATACACACACGTACACACGTACACACGTACGCACTTAACAAGATTGCTATCCAAAATAAAACACACAGATGGCAAGTGGACAAGGAAGCTATTGGCTTATCGAGAATCCAAACTTTTATCATTTATGTATAACCAGCCCTTCTGAGATATTTGTTAATTTTGTTTGACGCTGCTAGCATTTAGACCTACAATACTGATTATAAACTAGTACGCTAGGCTTCACAAGTGAAACAGAGCATTCACTCGTTGTGGTTAAATAAATGTTCTTTCAGTCATTGCCAACACACAACTCGCAGGCTGAGTCTTCGGTGCGAGCCGCCCGACCGTTCTTACAGTTGTAACAACTTGCCCCAATACAATTGTAACAACTTGCCCCAAGCAAAATTTTTGCAGTTGAACGCACGTGGACGATAACAAATCCTGAATTTCAGTTTAACATCTACTTGGCAAAACCCCTCATACTATTATAGTAGACATGTTTCAAGTCTCATTTTCGAAACATAAAAGTCGCTGCAAGAGATGATATTATCTGGAAATAACAAAGCAAGTTTTAGGTGGCTAAAAAGTAATTTCTGTCCACATCTCGTTAATTTTGTCTTCTTAACTTAGTTTTGGATAGTGTGTCTCCTGGTGGACGTTCAACGAACTACTATCGATGGTGACTCCGTAAGTGCGCTATGTTTTCGTAAAACGCCTCTGTGATAACTAGCCCCGGTGTCCCCTACTTCCTCCTCACATCCATATCTCTGTAACAACTAGGCCCGGTCTTCCCTACTTCCTCCTCACATCCATATCTGTGTACAACTAGCCCCAGTCTCCCCTACTTCCTCCTCACATCCATATCTGTGTACAACTAGCCCCAGTCTCTCTTACTTCCTCCTCACATCCATATCTGTGTACAACTAGCCCCAGTCTCCCCTACTTCCTCCTCACATCCATATCTGTGTACAACTAGCCCCAGTCTCTCCTACTTCCTCCTCACATCCATATCTGTGTACAACTAGCCCCAGTCTCCCCTACTTCCTCCTCACATCCATATCTGTGTACAACTAGCCCCAGTCTCCCCTACTTCCTCCTCACATCCATATTTCTGTAACAACTAGCCCCGGTCTCCCCTACTTCCTCCTCACATCCATATTTCTGTAACAACTAGCCCCGGTCTCCCCTACTTCCTCCTCACATCCATATTTCTGTAACAACTAGCCCCAGTCTCCCCTACTTCCTCCTCACATCCATATTTCTGTAACAACTAGCCCCAGTCTCCCCTACTTCCTCCTCACATCCATATTTCTGTAACAACTAGCCCCGGTCTCCCCTACTTCCTCCTCACATCCATATTTTTGTAACAACTAGCCCCAGTCTCCCCTACTTCCTCCTCACATCCATATTTCTGTAACAACTAGCCCCAGTCTTCCCTACTTCCTCCTCACATCCATATTTCTGTAACAACTAGCCCCGGTCTCCCCTACTTCCTCCTCACATCCATATATCTGTAACAACTAGTCCCAGTCTTCCCTACTTCCTCTTCACATCCATATCTGTGTACAACTAGCCCCGGTCTCCCCTACTTCTTAACAGTATGTGTGATTACAACGTTATAAGTTTGTCGTTCGATGTTACACTGTTGCGATGAACACAAGAAAATACACAGTTTATCAGAGTTTTCCGTAAATTTGGAACGCATCTGGGATACGGCTGTATATCTCCCGAGATTCCAACAGTCTGTTGTCTACTCCATATGACTTTCTTTGTATACAGCGCCTTTGCAAAGGCAGTTGTATTGTGGAATAAACTATTTAGCGATTCAGAACTATCATATTTAGCGAGACAACTATTTAAATGGCAAATATGCGTGATTTTTACAAATTGTCATTGAAAATGCCTGGGCTTGATACGTATTTCCAGATCGGGAGGCAACATTACTAAGAATAACAACATCTACACGACACGGCAGTCAGCTATAACATAATTTTTGGTGTGAAAAGACCGGTTTACACGAGCGATTTGGGCCTTTATTCATCGAGCATTGCGTTTAGACGAGCGACGTGTATAGACACTGCGAAAGCGACCTGTTGATTCGCACCACTCCATACTCAGGCTTTGATTAATGGTCACGTCAGCTGCTGTCGTCTGGCGACGGTCACTAATAGGCCACCGGTTCAAAATCGCCACCGAAACCGGCCTTTTGTTGCTAGACTAAGAGCTTGCTGACTAAGGCTGTATAGATTTTAGGTTTGTGGCATGACACCAACTATTCCTGGTAGACGACACTGGTGACGAACTGCTTGTGCCACGAAGGCAACGTTTTCTGTCTGTCGGCAATATTCAGTGGGGTTTGGATGGGCTTGTGGGATAAGGCAATTGGCAATGATTTTGAAGGTTTGATAGAAGGTTTGTTCACTGAAGATACTATTAACACTGGCTAGCCGACAATACTGTTGACGATTTAGTGGCAACGCTTGTCGACTGACGATATTTGTCAAGGGATTTGACGTCTTTCTCAACCATAGAGTTGGTGACCTTGTGCCATGACGACAATATGTGCTGAATGACGGTAACATCCTCAAATTACAAGTAGCTTTGTCGACATCAACCAGTGCTGAATGACAGTAACATCCTCGAATTACAAGTAGCTTTGTCGACATCAACCCGTGCTGAATGACGGTAACATCCTCGAATTACAAGTAGCTTTGTCGACATCAACCCGTGCTGAATTACGATAACATCCTCGAATTACAAGTAGCTTTGTCGACATCAACCCGTGCAGAATAACGGTACCATCCTCGAATTACAAGTAGCTTTATCGACATCAACCCGTGCTGAATGACGGTAACATCCTCGAATTACAAGTAGCTTTGTCGACATCAACCCGTGCAGAATGACGGTAACATCCTCGAATTACAAGTAGCTTTATCGACATCAACCCGTGCTGAATGACGGTAACATCCTCGAATTACAAGTAGCTTTGTCGACATCAACCCGTACAGAATGACGGTAACATCCTCGAATTACAGGTAGCTTTGTCGACATCAACCCGTGCTGAATGACGGTAACATCCTCGATTTACAAGTAGCTTTGTCGACATCAACCCGTGCAGAATGACGGTAACATCCTCGAATTACAGGTAGCTTTATCGACGTCAACCCGTGCTGAATGACGGTAACATCATCGAATTACAAGTAGCTTTGTCGACATCAACCCGTACAGAATGACGGTAACATCCTCGAATTACAGGTAGCTTTATCGACATCAACCCGTGCTAAATGACGGTAACATCCTCGAATTACAAGTAGCTTTGTCGACATCAACCCGTGCAGAATGACGGTAACATCCTCGAATTACAGGTAGCTTTATCGACGTCAACCCGTGCTGAATGACGGTAACATCATCGAATTACAAGTAGCTTTGTCGACATCAACCCGTGATGAATGACGGTAACATCCTCGAATTACAGGTAGCTTTATCGACGTCAACCCGTGCTGAATGACGGTAACATCATCGAATTACAAGTAGCTTTGTCGACATCAACCCGTGATGAATGACGGTAACATCCTCGAATTACAAGTAGCTTTGTCGACATCAACCTGTGCTGAATGACGGTAACATCCTCGAATTACAGGTAGCTTTGTCGATATCAACCCGTGCTGAATGACGGTAACATCCTCGAATTGCAAGTAGCTTTGTCGATATCAACCCGTGCTGAATGACGGTAACATCCTCGAATTGCAAGTAGCTTTGTCGATATCAACCCGTGGTGAATGACGGTAACATCTTCGAATTACAAGTAGCTTTGTCGACATTAACCCGTGCTGAATGACGGTAACATCCTCGAATTACAAGTAGCTTTGTCGACATCAACCCGTGCTGAATGACGGTAACATCCTCGAATTGCAAGTAGCTTTGTCGACATCAACCCGTGCAGAATGAAGGTAACATCCTCGAATTGCAAGTAGCTTTATCGACATCAACCCGTGCTGAATGACGGTAACATCCTCGAATTACAAGTAGCTTTGTCGACATCAACCCGTGCTGAATGACGGTAACATCCTCGAATTACAGGTAGCTTTGTCGACATCAACCCGTGCTGAATGACGGTAACGTCTTCGAATTACAAGTAGCTTTGTCGACATCAACCCGTGGTGAAAGCTCCAGATAATCTTCGTATTTTCATTCGCTAGTCACATAAAAACCACGCAATAACTCATCCAATCGCAGGCAATAACATTATGTAGTATATTGCGTTTGTCGTTTTCATAAACTGCATTTAATTGATACGCACGAGTCTGGTGTATCAGTTGAGCGTGTCGGAGATATAAAACATCGCGGAGAACACAACAGATATCTCGCACATTTGTGATGAACGGGAAGTTGAGTACAGCAGTTGGCTAATGGTATTTACATTAGCCATATCAGAATAGTATATGGTATTTACATTAGCCATATCAGAATAGTATATGGTTTCACGGCTATCCGACCCGACCGACCTTGTTAAATGTAAACGACCCTAGAAGTTATTACAACATGACAAGGAATATGCATAATTTATTTGCAATCCCGTATAAATCCAAGCACAAGGAAAATAGAACTATTTGCCGTCCTCTTGCTATCATAGTACCCCCCCAAAAATCGCATTAGTGTGAAGAAATTGTGGAAGAAGTTTTCGCGCGTGAGTAATACAAGTCCTGCTTCGAATCTTAGCGTTGGTTGAGTTCCGCCTTGTCGCACTCTCGATAAAGAAATTTGACAACGAAAATACTCAAATGTCTATCTACCTTAAAATAGGTTCTCACAAGAAAAATATTAAAAGAACAACATGTTTCCTCGCTACATACCCGAGATGTCGAGAGCATGTAACTGTAGACACATATATTATTCCGGTATGCAATATGAGCATTCATTGGCTGACATGGCAACTGGAACAAGCTCATTATTTAATTGCAAGAGTTCATCTTTTCAAAAAGAACTATACCGTTCAAGTATTGCACAGCTATGTAAACAATGAGTAACATGACTATGGTGAAAAATTAATTGTATTGCAATATAATTTTTTATGTACTATTTTCTTAAAAAAATACAAATATACTGAGAACTGAATTGTACAATACAACTTACAATTGTACAATACACACTTACAATTGTACAATACACACTTACAATTGTGTTATTTAGGGTCACTTACAATTGTGTTATTTAGGGTCACTTACAATTGTGTTGTTTAGGGTCAGTTACAATTGTGTTATTTAGGGTCACTTACAATTGTGTTATTTAGGGTCACTTACAATTGTGTTATTTAGGGTCACTTATAAGTGAGTGGACAAGCAACATAAGCACTATGCTTTTTTTGCCCTTTTTCAACTTGTAGTATTGATGTTTAATATTCAATTGTGTTTGTTTGTTTACTGTTGATGTTGTTGAAATAAACTTTATTATTGTTACTATTATTATATATATAAATTGAATATTTGTTCGGGTGGATCCAGACATCAGAATTGGTTCACGAGGCCGGGTGTTGGTTTCGACGGGTAAAACAACGAGTCTGGGAATCAGACTAATGTTTTGATACATTGCAGTACATTAAGCCACACAGTCCACTCGTCCGTTGATAATTGCGGCGGAAACGTATCGGATTCTCCTTCATATGTCACGTGGCAGTCGCAAACGGCAACCATTAAACCAGGCAAGGATTTCGTAAGCACGCTCAATTTGTCGCATGTCGCTCGCGATGTTTCCGTTTCTAGGAATAAGTTCGCCGCCCGCTGTCCACCTTCCGTCTGTGACGCAAATCTGCGCTAACAAACGATTGCAGGGTCACGTAGAACGGCATCGCTTTCGTTTTGTCACGTATAATGGCAACGCTTTGCATAGCTGCGAAGAATGTATGCATACAGTTGCGGAGCTCAGCAGATGATGTTGTGATGTTAACGTCTGTGATGTTCACAGTTGCGGAGCTCAGCAGATGATGTTGTGATGTTCACAGTTGTGGAGTTCAGCAGATGATGTTGTGATGTTAACGTCTGTGATGTTTACAGTTGTGGAGTTCACCAGATGATGTTGTGATGTTAACGTCTGTGTTGTGGAGTTCAGCAGATGATGTTGTGATGTTACCGTCTGTGATGTTCACAGTTGTGGAATTCAGCAGATGATGTTGTGATGTTAACATATGTGATTTTCACAGTTGTGGAGTTCAGCAGATGAGGTTGTGATGTTAACGTCTGTGATGTTTACAGTTGTGGAGTTCAGCAGACGATGTTGTGATGTTACCGTCTGTGATGTTCACAGTTGTGGAATTCAGCAGATGATGTTGTGATGTTAACGTATGTGATGTTTACAGTTGTGGAGTTCAGCAGATGAGGTTGTGTATGATGTTAACGTCTTTGATGTTTACAGTTGTGGAGTTCAGCAGATGAGGTCGTGATGTTAACGTCTGTGATGTTTACAGCTGTGGAGTTCAGCAGATAATGTTGTGATGTTAACGTCTGTGATGTTTACAGTTGTGGAGTTCAGCAGATGAGGTCGTGATGTTAACGTATGTGATGTTTACAGTTGTGGAGTTCAGTAGATGATGTTGTGATGTTAATGTATGTGATGTTCACAGTTTTGGAGTTCAGCAGATGATGTTGTGATGTTAACGTATGTGATGTTCACAGTTGTGGAGTTCAGCAGATGAGGTCGTGATGTTAACATATTTGATGTTTACAGTTGTGGAGTTCAGCAGATGAGGTCGTGTTGTTAACGTCTGTGATGTTTCAGAAGAGATCGAACCATCTGCGAAAATTCTGTGAAATATCATAAACGATTATACGAGCATAAACGCGTGGTTGGCTTGGATATGTGTGGTATATAATATAATGTGTGTAACTTTATTTGGCACGCACGAGCACGCACGAGCACGCACGCAAATATTACATGTAAGGTTATTTCTAGCCGGTTTTCATCTCCTTCCGTCGTCTTCCTGTACATGTGACGGCGATTAAAGCACACAAAATTTCACAAATTGAGAGTTGGAATCAATGGCAGTACAGAGCGAAATTAATTCAAAGCAGTTTATACTTGTAAAGATAAATGGTTGTTAAGTAACGCATCGTGTTATGTTTTAACAACGGTGATAATGTAACATCCAACATACAGTTATGCATTCAAATTTAAAATTGAATATGCACCTAAGCTCTATAGTTGTTTATACTTTGTTGGTTAAAAGAACACAACTATTATTACTTTAGTAGCCTAAGACGATGTGTAAACATATTCGTTTCCACAAAAGCGAGATAAGCTTCAACTAATTAGGAACGGAGACAAGACGAAAACCAAAGCACGTTCAATTTGTATTACGTTCCCCCCCCCCCCCCGACATTCGGTGGTCAGGGGCTTTACACTTAGTCCCCGCCAGGGGCGTTAACACTTAGTCCCCCCAAGGGGTGTTACTACTGCCGGTTACTGTGTACTCCTGGGTGCTGTGTAGTGCCGCGGGTACTGTGCACTGCCGGTTACTGTGTACTGCTGGGTACTGTCTACTGCCGGTTACTGTGTACTGCCGGGCACTGAGTAATGCCGGGTACAGTCTGCTGCCGGGTATTGTCTACTGTCTGGTACTGTGTACTGCCTGGCACTATGTACTGCCGGGTACTGTGTACTGCCGGGTAGTGTCTACTGCCGGGTACTGTGTACTGCCGGGTACTGTGTATTACCGGGTACTGTGTACTGCTGCTGCTTGAGATACGGTTGAATGGTATTTTGTAATTATTGTAATTGGTGGTTTCTTTGTCGCTTCAAGATATCGTCTTAACAATCCGAACTTGCACACTGCGCATGTCCGACCAATTTTCTAAGCTGAGAAATAGGTTGGATGTGGGCAGTGTGCAATTACCGAAAGACGAGATATTTTGAAGCTGCTAACAAATCATAGAGCGAGACACGTGTCTGGGTGCAAGAGTAAACGTGTCTGGGTGCAAGAGTAAACGTGTCTGGGTGCGAGAGTAAACGTGTCTGGGTGCGAGAGTAAACGTGTCTGGGTGCAAGAGTAAACGTGTCTGGGTGCGAGAGTAAACGTGTCTGGGTGCAAGAGTAAACGTGTCTGGGTGCAAGAGTAAACGTGTCTGGGTGCGAGAGTAAACGTGTCTGGGTGCGAGAGTAAACGTGTCTGGGTGCGAGAGTAAACGTGTCTGGGTGCAAGAGTAAACGTGTCTGGGTGCAAGAGTAAACGTGTCTGGGTGCAAGAGTAAACGTGTCTGGGTGCGAGAGTAAACGTGTCTGGGTGCGAGAGTAAACGTGTCTGGGTGCGAGAGTAAACGTGTCTGGGTGCAAGAATAAACGTGTCTGGGTGCAATAGTAAACGTGTCTGGGTGCGAGAGTAAACGTGTCTGGGTGCGAGAGTAAACGTGTCTGGATGCGAGAGCAAACGTGTCTGGGTGCAAGAGTAAACGTGTCTGGGTGCGAGAGTAAACGTGTCTGGGTGCGAGAGTAAACGTGTCTGGGTGCGAGAGTAAACGTGTCTGGGTGCAAGAGTAAACGTGTCTGGGTGCGAGAGTAAACGTGTCTGGGTGCACGAATAAACGTGTCTGGGTGCGAGAGTAAACGTGTCTGGGTGCGAGAGTAAACGTGTCTGGGTGCAAGAATAAACGTGTCTGGGTGCGAGAGTAAACGTGTCTGGGTGCGAGAGTAAACGTGTCTGGGTGCGAGAGTAAACGTGTCTGGGTGCGAGAGTAAACGCATTTTAATTGGAACTAGTAAAGTACCGTTCACTTCCGCACGACACGAACCAGATGATTTATTCTTCGTTCGCCGCAGTTAAGATAATTTGCTGACCTCTTGGCGCGTTCTGTTTATAAATCTGACTGCCACCACCTCCCCGCCCGCTTTCACGCCCACCTTCCCTTTGTCTTCCCTCCGCCTTCTCTCCCGCCTTCCCACCTACACATGTTTGTCCGCCTGACACTGTGACCGGCTTGAGAAAACATGGCAGTTTGTAATTGAGACAATATTTATCTTATACGCGTTTGTATTTCCAGAACGTCTGACTCGCTGCTAAAACAACATGGCTGCACCAACACTGTTAATCACACGGTAACTTGGACATGTACAACTAAGCGAAATCATTCTCTAGTAACACCGTCTCGTGTGATACATTGTCGTGGCCGCACACGCTCAGAAGCAGCGAACACAGCGAAACCGTGGATTAATACCGCCAGAAGCAATGGAAGTGGTCAATGCCAGGTCGTCAGATATGTTCCGTTGTCAAGGTAACGAGGTTAAAGCTCGGGCTGCGACGGAAACACGTGAATGTCTGAAGGAAGCATCTGTCGACGGACCAAGGTGTGTCGTTGCTGGAGGCGACTGTCGTCAGTCGCCTTCTAACGATGAACATCAAGTGGACGCCGAGAGCATTGATCTAACGACGAGTCGTGCTGTGGAGGAAACAGGATTAATGCAGCAGCAGCAGCAGCAGCAGCAGCAGCAGCAGCAGCAGCAGCAGCAGCAGCAGCAGCAGCAGCAGCAGCAGCAGCAGCAGCAGCAGCAGCAGCAGCAGCAGCAGCAGCAGCAGCAGCAGCAGCAGCAGCAGCAGCAGCAGCAGCAGCAGCAGCAGCAGCAGCAGCAGCAGCAGCAGCAGCAGCAACAACAACAACAACAACACAAGGCGGCGGATCAGAAGCCACAGCAGCAACAACGTGATTTGCAACAAGAAAAACAAAGACAAGAACTGCGGAACGAGAAACAACATGAACAAATACAGGATGAACAGCAACATGAACCACTGCAGGATAAACAACAACATGAAAAACTGAAGGAGGAACAACAACACGAACAATCACAGGATAAACAACAACATGAAAAACTGAAGGAGGAACAACAACACGAACAGTCGCAGGAGGAACATCAACACGAACAACTGCAGCAAGAGGAAGAGGAAGAAGAACTGCAGAGACAACGACTGCAAAGACGACAACAGCTCTATCAACTGCAACAGCAGCTGCAGCAACTGCGCGAACTGCAGCAGCTGCACCAGCAAACAGTACGATCAGCTGGTGTGAGTGTCGCCAGTGATGAGGAGACAGACGGTGTTAACAAGACGGAAGATGTGCAGCTCGAACTGACACCGCGCACTGAAGAAACGTCAGCTATGACGTCCGAAGTAACAAAGAGCGCAACCAACGGAATCTGTGACGAGGACACACCGCCAACTGGTGAACACGTCGCAGCCGATACAGAAGAACATAAAGTTGATGTTATGAAATGCGAGAGACAACCCAAGAGAGATCCTTCGAGCGAAGAATTAAGCAACACCGAAGAAAGTGATATCGGCTTGCCACTGCTGCATCGAATAAACGAAGCACTGAACGAAGCAGCAGGAATATTGTCCCAGTCGATGTCACCGAGTGTATTTGTCGACGAACCAAAGAGTGGAATAAGAGACAACCACGGCCTGGTCAACGTTGTCAACGGCAATGGTCAATCCGGTACACAAGGTGACATTGATGCGACATCAAAGCCGGCTAACGACACCTGCAAGGACATTGTAAGTGACGTTCCCAACAGCAGTGGAGGTCGGGCAGACAATCAGAGCAAAGCGATTGTCTCACTCCCGGGCGACACGCGTCAGATGAACCTAAGCTCAGCCGCGAACAACGGAGATTCGCTGATTGTGTCCCACGGCGTGGATGCACGAGTCGTCAGCGGTCCCGAGAGGTTGCGACGAGTCTGCGAGGCCGTAGCATCTTCGGTGCAGGCAGAAGCAGCTGTACGAACTAACGCTTGCGTACGGGACTTGGAAACAAGAACACTCAATGAATACGAATCTGGGGCTGGAGGCGACGATGGACCCAGAAAGACATCAGAGACGCCAGACGGAGATTCTACAGCTGGCGGCGCAGTCGACCGTGAGGACACGGACGATAGCTGTGGCAGAGAGAGGCAACTGCAAATTACAGAAAATGTAAGCATGTCCCTCTTTAGCATCACATTTTACAATGAACTTTACTTTTATTAAAATTCCCTCAACAATTGATTTAATCCATCACGAATCAGGTCCGTTGACATTATAATCTGTAATGCGTGAAAACTTTTAAAATAATATGCTCAGTTAGCTTAATAAAAAGTGCGCAGTTGGTTTAATAAAAAGTGCGCAGCTGGTTTAATAAAGAGTGCGTAGTTGGTTTTACAAAGAGTGCGCAGTTGGTTTAATAAAGAGTGCGCAGTTGGTTTAACAGAGTACGCAGTTGGCTTAATAAAGAGTACCCAGTTGGTTTAATAAAGAGTACGCAATTGGTTTAACAAAGAGTGCGCAGTTGGTTTAATAAAGAGTATACGCGTACGTGTGTGTGCGTGTGTGTGCGTGTGCGCGTGCGTGTGTGTGTATATTATATATTGACGAGCCAATGCAAGTAGATATGTTAGTAGTTAATATAACAGCTATGTTGATTTTTTAATTCCAGGCGTCACAGACCGCTGCATCGCGGGATAGTATCCTCAATGTAGACAAAAAGAGTGCTATGGACAGCGAGGTCGTTCAAGTCCGCGGCCCACACACCTCCGCCTCGCCAGGACCCACTACAGAAATCGCACCCGGGCCACTGTCGGATTCCCACGCCACGAACCAACCTCTGACGTCGTCGACTGACTCACTCCCCGACCACCTGGCGCTACCAGACCTGTCGAAATTTAAGCTGATGAACCTTGTTCTGAAGTTGCGGAAAGAAATGGCGACAATGCAGCAGCAGATGTCCACTATGCAGGACAACATGCGCGCCTTCAACCGCGCTCTGGACGTGGTCGTCGAACATGTGTGTGACAATCTCTGAAAGTTGCTACAGGTTTCTAGTCCGCAATGTCGTCAGTGTTATCCAGACAGTACGCAACTATCATTACTCTAGTAGCTTACGACGACGTCGAAACATATTCATTTCCACATAAGCGAGATAAGCTTCAACTAACGGCGCTGATTCAGACCACCCCTAACAATGTGCCAAGAACGACCTTGGATATGACACTGTTTAAAAAAATTATTATTTACCCATTGTGAGGGTTTCGTCTCATCCGCGCCTCTCTCGCCATCTCTAATTTGTGGTCTCGTGTCGACTACGGCTACCAAAGTACATGTGCCCAGTGTCCACATCCCTCTCTCATCTCCCACACATCACTCGTATATGCCCCTCGCCGATCTCACACACACCTTTCACCCGTTCATCCATCTTCAACACATTTCTCATCCATTCGTCCGTCATCTCCCTCACATATTTAATCCATTTGTCCATCTCCCACGCATCTTTAATTTATTCGTCCATTTTCCACACATCTTTCATCCAATCGTCCATCTTCTACACATCTTTCATCCATTCGTCCATCTTCCACACATCTTTCACCCAATCGTCCATCTTCAATGCATCTTTCATCAATTCGTCCATCTTCTACACATCTTTCATCCATTCGTCCATCTTCCACACGTTTTTACTCATTCGTCCATCTTCCACACACCTTTCACCCAATCGTCCATCTTCAACACATCTTTCACCAATTCGTCCATCTTCCACACATTTGTCACCCATTCGTCCACATCCCACACGTCTTTCATCCATTCGTCCATCTTCCACACATCTTTCACCCAATCGTCCATCTTCAATGCATCTTTCATCAATTCGTCCATCTTCTACACATCTTTCATCCATTCGTCCATCTCCCACACATCTTTCATCAATTCGTTCATCTCCCACACATCTTTCATCAATTCGTTCATCTCCCACACATCTTTCATCAATTCGTTCATCTCGCACACATATTTCATTCATTCGTCCATCTCCCACACATCGTTTTTCTGTTCGTCCATATCCCATACATATTTAACCCATTCATCCATCTTCCATACATCTTTCATCCATTCATCCATGCCCCAAACATATTTCGTTCATTCGTCCATGCCAAAACATATCTCGCATGAAACATCTTACTTTATTGATCAACGTTGGATGTCATCTTAGAATGGTTATTCCAAAATGTCAACTTAAAGATGTATGTTCCAATATAACATCGAAACAGCATCGCTCTGGAATTGGGTTCAGCATATTTCCCGCCTAGAAGATAACTTGACTGACCTATATTGCTTCTGCAGATTAAAGTGTTAGCCGAAGTCAAGGATTTGCATAAAACCAGATTACCGTTTCTTGAGTTATTAAATAAAAAAAAAATAGAAAGCAATAGTTGGAACGATTTACCTCCGGATTATAGAAAAGCGGTTTCTGTTGTCCTGGGCAAACGTCCGACAACGGGAAGACAGACGTAATACAGGGGTCTCTCTTTACAGGGACTCCCGGTGTAAGGTCTCTCGTTACATGGACTCCCGTGTAAGGTCTCTCTTTACAGGGACTCCCGGTGTAAGGTCTCTCGTTACATGGACTCCCGTGTAAGGTCTCTCTTGACAGGGACTCCCGGTGTAAGGTCTCTCGTTACATGGACTCCCGTGTAAGGTCTCTCGTTACATGGACTCCCAGTGTAAGGTCTCTCGTTACATGGACTCCCGATGTAAGGTCTCTCGGTATATGGACTCCCAGTGTAAGGTATCTCGTTACATGGACTCCCAGTGTAAGGTCTCTCGTTACATGGACTCCCGGTGTAAGGTCTCTCGTTACATGGACTCCTGTGTAAGGTCTCTCGTTACATGGACTCCCAGTGTAAGGTCTCTCGGTATATGGACTCCCAGTGTAAGGTCTCTCGTTACATGGACTCCCAGTGTAATGTCTCTTGTTACATGGACTCCCAGTGTAAGGTCTCTCGGTACATGGACTCCCAGTGTAAGGTCTCTCGGTACATGGATTCCCAGTGTAAGGTCTCTCGGTACATGGACTCCCGGTGTAATGTCTCTCGTTACATGGACTCCCAGTGTAAGGTATCTCTGTGCATGGACTCCCAGTGTAATGTCTCTCGTTACATGAACTCCCAGTGTAATGTATCTCGTTACATGGACTCCCAGTGTAAGGTATCTCGGTACATGGACTCCCAGTGTAAGGTCTCTCTGTGCATGGACTCCCAGTGTAAGGTCTCTCGGTACATGGACTCCCAGTGTAATGTCTCTCGTTACATGGACTCCCAGTGTAATGTCTCTCGTTACATGGACTCCCAGTGTAAGGTATCTCGGTACATGGACTCCCAGTGTAAGGTATCTCGTTACATGGTCTCCCAGTGTAAGGTCTCTCATTACATGGACTCCCAGTGTAAGGTCTCTCGTTACATGGACTCCCGGTGTAAGGTCTCTCGTTACATGGACTCCCGTGTAAGGTCTCTCTTGACAGGGACTCCCGGTGTAAGGTCTCTCGTTACATGGACTCCCGTGTAAGGTCTCTCGTTACATGGACTCCCAGTGTAAGGTCTCTCGTTACATGGACTCCCGATGTAAGGTCTCTCGGTATATGGACTCCCAGTGTAAGGTATCTCGTTACATGGACTCCCAGTGTAAGGTCTCTCGTTACATGGACTCCCGGTGTAAGGTCTCTCGTTACATGGACTCCTGTGTAAGGTCTCTCGTTACATGGACTCCCAGTGTAAGGTCTCTCGGTATATGGACTCCCAGTGTAAGGTCTCTCGTTACATGGACTCCCAGTGTAATGTCTCTTGTTACATGGACTCCCAGTGTAAGGTCTCTCGGTACATGGACTCCCAGTGTAAGGTCTCTCGGTACATGGATTCCCAGTGTAAGGTCTCTCGGTACATGGACTCCCGGTGTAATGTCTCTCGTTACATGGACTCCCAGTGTAAGGTATCTCTGTGCATGGACTCCCAGTGTAATGTCTCTCGTTACATGAACTCCCAGTGTAATGTATCTCGTTACATGGACTCCCAGTGTAAGGTATCTCGGTACATGGACTCCCAGTGTAAGGTCTCTCTGTGCATGGACTCCCAGTGTAAGGTCTCTCGGTACATGGACTCCCAGTGTAATGTCTCTCGTTACATGGACTCCCAGTGTAATGTCTCTCGTTACATGGACTCCCAGTGTAAGGTATCTCGGTACATGGACTCCCAGTGTAAGGTATCTCGTTACATGGTCTCCCAGTGTAAGGTCTCTCATTACATGGACTCCCAGTGTAAGGTCTCTCGTTACATGGACTCCCAGTGTAAGGTCTCTCGGTACATGGACTCCCAGTGTAAGGTCTCTCGGTACATGGACTCCCAGTGTAATGTCTCTCGTTACATGGACTCCCAGTGTAAGGTATCTCGTTACATGGTCTCCCAGTGTAAGGTCTCTCATTACATGGACACCCAGTGTAAGGTCTCTCGTTACATGGACTCCCAGTGTAAGGTCTCTCGGTACATGGACTCCCAGTGTAAGGTCTCTCGTTACATGGACCCCAGTGTTAGGTATCTCGGTACATGGACTCCTGCGTAAGGTCTCTCGTTACATGGACTCCCAGTGTAAGGTCTCTCGTTACATGAACTCCCAGTGTAATGTCTCTCGTTACATGGACTCCCAGTGTAAGGTCTCTCTGTGCATGGACTCCCAGTGTAAGGTCTCTCGTTACATGGACTCCCAATGTAAGGTATCTCTGTGCATGGACTCCCAGTGTAAGGTCTCTCGTTACATGGACTCCCAGTGTAATGTCTCTCGTTATATGGACTCCCAGTGTAAGGTCTCTCGGTACATGGACTCCCAGTGTAAGGCCTCTCTGTGCATGGACTCCCAGTGTAAGGTCTCTCATTACATGGACTCCCAGTGTAATGTCTCTCGTTACATGGACTCCCAGTGTAAGGTCTCTCGTTACATGGACTCCCAGTGTAAGGTCTCTCGTTGCATGGACTCCCAGTGTAAGGTCTCTCGTTACATGGACTCCCAGTGTAAGGTCTCTCGTTACATGGACTCCCAGTGTAAGGTCTCTCGGTACATGGACTCCCAGTGTAAGGTCTCTCGGTACATGGACTCCAGTGTAAGGTCTCTCGGTACATGGACTCCAGTGTAAGGTCTCTCGGTACATGGACTCCTGTGTAAGGAACATCCTGTTAAAGGGAACACCTTTGAAATCCTCGTTCTGATTCTAAACATCAGAGGTGATCACCCGCCCCGTATCCGTGGAAACAAGGAGCATCTATGATACGGAACAGGTTACAGAAGTCCAGGGAACAGGTTACATAAGTCCAGGGGACAGGTTACAGAAGTCCAGGGAACAGGTTACATAAGTCCAGGGAACAGGTTACATAAGTCCAGGGGACAGGTTACAGAAGTCCAGGGAACAGGTTACAGAAGTCCAGGGAACAGGTTACAGAAGTCCAGGGAACAGGTTACATAAGTCCAGGGAACAGGTTACAGAAGTCCAGGGAACAGGTTACAGAAGTCCAGGGGACAGGTTACAGAAGTCCAGGGAACAGGTTACAGAAGTCCAGGGAACAGGTTACAGAAGTCCAGGGAACAGGTTACAGAAGTCCAGACATGTTCTAAATAGTGAGAAAACATTGAATGTTATCAACATTAACACTGGGAGCGTTGACAAAGGCAACTTAGCGCCTGGTCTTGTTGCCGGGCAGAACGATTCGTTTTGGCCATTCAAAACTCGCGTATGCTTCTCTCAATTTCACATTGTATACTAGAAACTATATTTTATTTTAACATCTTAACCGCCCAAATTTGTTTTAATGATCCACAATTTGATTTTATATACTTTGACCGTTTGTCTGTTTATGCCTACAGGCCTTGTAGTTCAAACTGTCGTGTAACCGTGATGTTTGTCTGTTTATGCCTACAGGCATTGTAGTTCAAACTGTCGTGTAACCGTGATGTTTGTCTGTTTATGCCTACATGCCTTGTAGTTCAAACTGTCGTGTAACCGTGATGTTTGTCTGTTTATGCCTACAGGCCTTGTCGTTCATCATGTCGTGTAACCGTGATGTTTGTCTGTTTATGCCTACATGCCTTGTCGTTCAACATGTAGTGTAATCGTGATGTTTGTCTGTTTATGCCTACATGCCTTGTAGTTCAAAATGTCGTGTAACCGTGATGTTTGTCTGTTTATGCCTACATGCCTTGTCGTTCATCATGTCGTGTAACCGTGATGTTTGTCTGTTTATGCCTACATGCCTTGTCGTTCAACATGTAGTGTAACCGTGATGTTTGTCTGTTTATGCCTACATGCCTTGTCGTTCAACATGTCGTGTAACCGTGATGTTTGTCTGTTTATGCCTACATGCCTTGTCGTTCATCATGTCGTGTAACCGTGATGTTTGTCTGTTTATGCCTACATGCCTTGTCGTTCAACATGTAGTGTAACCGTGATGTTTGTCTGTTTATGCCTACATGCCTTGTCGTTCAACATGTAGTGTAATCGTGATGTTTGTCTGTTTATGCCTACATGCCTTGTAGTTCAAACTGTCGTGTAACCGTGATGTTTGTCTGTTTATGCCTACATGCCTTGTCGTTCATCATGTCGTGTAACCGTGATGTTTGTCTGTTTATGCCTACATGCCTTGTCGTTCAACATGTAGTGTAACCGTGATGTTTGTCTGTTTATGCCTACATGCCTTGTCGTTCAACATGTCGTGTAACCGTGATGTTTGTCTGTTTATGCCTACATGCCTTGTCGTTCATCATGTCGTGTAACCGTGATGTTTGTCTGTTTATGCCTACATGCCTTGTCGTTCAACATGTAGTGTAACCGTGATGTTTGTCTGTTTATGCCTACATGCCTTGTCGTTCAACATGTAGTGTAATCGTGATGTTTTTCTGTTTATGCCTACATGCCTTGCTGTTCAACATGTAGTGTAACCGTGATGTTCGAGTCGAAAACATTCAAATTAAACAGATAATAATGGTTTATATACATTAACAAATCGTGGTTCATTAAATATGTCAGATATGTTAGACCAGATGTAGCTTAAACTACATAATATGATATTACAATAACAACGACCAGTCTGTGCGCCTTTAAGTGACGACAGCCCCGTGAGACGTATGCAACAACAACTGATAAACAAGACACGACAGACACGCTCTAACTTCCATAAAGGATGAAAAATAGATAATAATATTGCCGAAGTTATTGCATAAAACAACACAGGTTCGACCTTCAGCTAGTTTTCGGGCGTGTTTTTGTTGCATAAATGTGGTGTTCTCGGTAACGCACACATGCCGACAGCAGGAAATTACAAGAAGTAATGACTTCGTAAATCAGACCACTGAAAGCATTATACTTGTCTGGTCTGGGACGCACGGACTGGCTTTCCCGGGGATCTAGCTTGACACCGGTTCACCGTTTGTAAAAAGAGCAGGTACGAGCTATTTTTGAAGATAATCGTTCAATTGTGATACAAACTGCCACCTGGCACGGATATTTTCATTGGGTCATATACAATCGATTAGCCACGTGAAATCTAAGACGGCGGCCATTTTTTCACGATGGCGGCCAATATTATTGATCATTCCGATGTCCATTTTTGACATACAGATTGTTAGAGTGATCCTATTGAGCGAACCCAATGTCTATGCATATGTTTATGAAAGCGTTGAAGGTAATTAATTAATCTTGAGCGAATGGCCGTCATCTTGAATTTCAGATGGCTAGTCGATTGGATTTGAACAATGACCCAGTGCGACTATCATTGCCAAGGCACGTGCTTGTGTCACCATTTGAACGATTCCAACTGTTACCTGCCCTACTGGGTTGTTGGCGAACTAATGAGGGAATCGTATTTGGGACTAAGTGGATCCCAACAGTGATGTTGCTATGATCTTGTTAAGGAGCATGCTTTGCAATATATAATCCGCACATTTAATGTTGTCTGCGCACTTTGTATTGAGCCCATCGCGAATCAGGTTTTTTGATGTTCAAATGTGTGGTGTGTGAATTTAAGTAATATGCGCAGTCGGTTGAATAAAAGCGCGCGTACATTTGTTAGAATCATCGAACAATTACTTACATTGTTTGAGCGAGTAAATTGTGAAAAACAAGCAGCCTTTTTGTGCATATAGGGGCGGCTGGTCCCGTCTGTCTATAGGGGCGGCTGGTCCCGTTTGCCCATTTTCGCCGAATTTCTGTTCGGCCGAACATAGATTATTTTAATATTATTTTATATATTATATTTATTTGTCTGACGATGTCATCAAAACGAAATAGTACGTTTGTGCAAGCGAGCTACCATGTTGTAGTGGATACTACAGCTAGTATGTCGCAGTGAATACTACAGTTAGCATGTCGCAGTTGATACTAGAGCTAGCATGTCTCAGTGGATACTACAGCTAGCATGTCGCAGTGTATACTAGAGCTAACATGTCACAGTGGATACTAGAACTAGCATGTAGTAGTGGATACTAGAGCTAGCAAGTCGTATTCGATACATGAGCCAGCATGTCATGGTGGATACTAGAGCTAGCATGTCGTAGTGGATACTAGAGCCAGCATGTCACAGTGGATACTAGAGCTGGCATATCATAGCGGATACTAGAGCTGGCATGTCGTAGTGGATACCAGATCTGGCATGTCGCAGTGGATACTAGAGCTGGCATGTCGTAGTGGATACTAGAGCTAGTGTGTCGTATTCAATAGTAGATAAGTTCGAATTTTCGCGAAATAATTGTGAAATCGATTGTGGAGGTAGCCTTAATGCTTTCCTTAAAAAAACACACTCAAATCCGAAGTGGCCACCGATTCTTTTACTTCACCAACAGTTGAACAGCCATTACTACACATTAGACATTAAACTGTCGACTGGTTTGACTCAAACGCTCCTTGTTTTATGGCGGCACATTTAGAGTGTTCTAAAATAAACATGTTTAATGTCACCAAATACTGTCATGTTCTGATATACACACCGTAATACTGATACACACAGTAATGTATAGTAATGTATATCGCTGATACATAAACCGTACTACTGATGCACACAGTTTTATGTAGTAACATGTATCACTGATACAAACACCGTAATACTGATACACACACCGTAATACTGATACACACAGTATTATGTAGTAACATGTATCACTGATACAAACACCGTAATACTGATGCACACACCGTAATACTGATACACACAGTATTATGTAGTAACATGTATCACTGATACAAACACCGTAATAACACTAAAATAGTTACAAAACCAATCCCGGTGATCTGTGTCCCAAAATGTAATAACTAACACCGGTTGTACCAACAGAGGCAATTCTTGTCAAACTACCGTTAAATGGGCTAAACGCGTGCGTTCGCCAACATGTAAGTTAAAGTTATGTTGCTAAAATCACGTCTAATTAAAATTCCGTCTAATTGGGCTCACTCTGCAGTCGCGATCAATCAAGCTAAGTAGCAGCTTAATTTGCAAACGCAACGCGCAGCCAAGGACAGTCGTAGCCTCTATGTTCTGTGCTGCTAGAATACGTAACGAATCAATCAATGTTGCTGCTTTGCGTCGTGCGAACCACGCGAAGATAGGGTCGCTGACGTTTGTTCTTTGTGCAAAAACCAAAGCGCTGGGCAGAGATATACTGTGGTATTATGCACTATTTGGAGTCTATATTTTCAAAAAAAATCCACTATTGCTGCAAAGAATGCCGGGGCTATATCAGCACCATTAATTAACCGCTTGTAACCAATGCAAAACAAAAAGTGAGAGAAAAATCCACTCGTGCGCATAATTACGATTCAGTACTGATGAAAACACTGTGAACTTTGCCTTGTCGCCTACATTCTGTAGAGTTTTTGTCAAATCTTGCAATTTTATTTTAGAGAAAATTAACATGGCAGATACTGCCGTCGGGAAAACGGGATTCTGTCTTTGTACAGGTGAAATCTGTCCACCACCCACATTTGTATATCCCACCAACCAGCGCCTACATTAAGCATCTGCGCAGAAGTGTCATTGTCCGCAAATGTGAACTTCTGTTGATAAACAAATGTGAACTTCACTCTGTTGATAAACAAATGTGAACTTCACTCTGTTGATAAACAAATGTGAACTTCACTTTGTTGATAAACAAATGTGAACTTCACTCTGTTGATAAACAAATGTGAACTTCACTTTGTTGATAAACAAATGTTAACTTCACTCTGTTGATAAACAAATGTGAACTTCACTTTGTTGATAAACAAATGTGAACTTCACTCTGTTGATAAACAAATGTGAACTTCACTCTGTTGATAAACAAATGTGAACTTCACTCTGTTGGTAAACAAATGTGAACTTCACTCTGTTGATAAACAAATGTTCAGTGCGCAGGAAATTCGTTGTTACTGTAGGGCAAACACCGGGTAAGGTAGACCGATATAGAGTGGCCTGGGCTCAATAATTCACGGATATTTGCTTTCTCTGGTTTCGGAGTGCTTCACTAGTAACACCAGGTACACGACGATAGGTTCCCAAACGATTGACACAAGACAATTAGCACCAGGTACACGACGATAAGTTCCCAAACTATTGACACAAGACAATTAGCACCAGGTACACGACGATAGGTTCCCAAACTATTGACACAAGGCAATTCGCACCAGGGATATTCGTGCCCAAGAATATTCGTACACGAGCAATTTGTTTGTGGAACGATTCTAGTTGAAGAAGTACATACGCTGAATCGTTATCAATAGAAGCTGTTTAAGCGGGGAACTGACGTCTGTCTACCTCACGGACCACCGCTTGAGCTGGCCGATAATCAGACAGCAAGTGGATATTGACCTCCATGCCGCTTGAGCATTGCATTCTAGTGACACGATCCGACACGTAATCCGCTTTATCTGGTGAGCTGGATATATGATCAGATATGAAATGCTAAAGGGTGTCGCCTCGACCGGAAAATTACAACGCGTCAATTAGAACCAAAGGCACGTTTATGGTTAAGGCTAAGGCGAAGATTGGAGTCAAAGTTAATACTGGATTGGGGTTAAGATTGGGGTAAAGATTGGGGTTAAGATTGGGGTTAACGCCAAGTTCGCTTTCGGGATTAGCAACATGCAGATTGTTACTGACATTTATATTTATTAGTTCACGAAGGCACCGCAGGCCGACGTTATCGAAAGGCGAACTCGACCAGCGATAGCGATGGATTTTCGTTCGACCACTTCGCAAACAGGCTGTGTTCGAATGAAAAGTATGAAGCGTTTTTTATTAATAAGTAAGGCAAAATTACATTATATTCCAGAGGCGAATCTTACCGAACTCCACATTTACAAAATCGATTCGCATTCTATATTCAGACGATTATACGTAAACATTCAAATGTTAAAGATACAAACACGAATCAGTGGATTATTCAATAAATGCATTTTTGCATTTGTTAATATAATGTGGAGGCATTCCATTAAATATTTAATTATTATGCTGATAGATAAATCCATCATAATTTGGCTATCGGCATACCTTCGGTAAACTGAAATAGAAATTCACTCTCCTTTGTCTCATCCGGTTGGTCTTGACTGTTCAGTCCGGTTGGCGCGGTTGGTCGTGACTGTTCAGCCGATTGGCGCGGTTGGTCGTGACTGTTCAGTCCGGTTGGCGCGGTTGGTCGTGACTGTTCATTCCGGTTGGCGGGGTTGGTCGTGACTGTTCAGCCGATTGGCGCGGTTGGTCGTGACTGTTCAGTCCGGTTGGCGCGGTTGGTCGTGACTGTTCAGCCGAATGGCGCGGTTGGTCGTGACTGTTCAGTCCGGTTGGCGCGGTTGGTCGTGACTGTTCAGTCCGGTTGGCGCGGTTGGTCGTGACTGTTCAGTCCGGTTGGCGCGGTTGGTCGCGACTGTTCAGTCCGGTTGGCGCGGTTGGTCGTGACTGTTCAGTCCGGTTGGCGCGGTTGGTCGCGACTGTTCAGTCCGGTTGGCGCGGTTGGTCGCGACTGTTCAGTCCGGTTGGCGCGGTTGGTCGCGACTGTTCAGTCCGGTTGGCGCGGTTGGTCGCGACTGTTCAGTCCGGTTGGCGCGGTTGGTCGCGACTGTTCAGTCCGGTTGGCGCGGTTGGTCGCGACTGTTCAGTCCGGTTGGCGCGGTTGGTCGTGACTGTTCAGTCCGGTTGGCGCGGTTAGTCGTGACTGTTCAGCCGATTGGCGAGGTTGTTCGTGACTGTTCAGCCGATTGGCGCGGTTGGTTCTCAGTCGATGGTTCCAGTGCTACTCAGATTATGTGATTTTGAAATGTGCACAGCTGAGCTAAACGCAGAGCGGACAACGCAAGACAACGCAAGACAACTTGGAAACAATAACTGGTTCTGAGAACGAATACTCATTTGAGTGTGAATTTTAAACAACCAAGAATCCAGTTGTAATAAATTTTATATGTGCTAGTAGCGAGTTTCAAGACAATAAAGACACTTTTAATTTGCTAAGATCCTCGGGAAACCCAAGCCCAGTAGTGTGCTAAAACAAAAGGTTAGGCAGTTTCTAATCGGTTAGCACAGTGGTCAGGTTACTAGACCGCTATTAGGTGAGAAAATGGAGGTGGATTGGTCTCACATTCAGGAAAACCCCTTCCGGTATCACCAGACAATCACACACATGGAACACCCAACGGAAACTGTAGTTTCTGGCTGTAGCCGGTTAGACCGGAAGTCGAAGCTGCCACAACAAAATGAATGGCTACAGCGCGTCAACGAATAGCGAATTAACTTACTAGACGTCAATCCACTGAGAGGATACGTCTCCGAGTAATATAGATGAACCCCGGTTTACCGCTCACCGACACGATAGCCAAGCCGTCGACTGAGAACACATGTTGATTTTGTTGTATTGCTATCAGACATGCACGGCTCTGTCAGACATGCACGGCTCTGTCAGACATGCACGGCTCTGTCAGACATGTACGGCTCTGGGACATATTTCTTGCGATTCGTCAAAGCCACCCACGGCCTGCTTGTGACTGCTAAGTCGTTACGAACGATGAAGTAATGTCTAGAAAGCGATGCAGTGGCAACAACTCCTACCACGCGAACTTCTTGTTTATGCGTCCTTAACACGACGATGTTCAGGTCTTCCAGTGTGCACGATCATCAATTAGTCAGCAGCAGAGGGTGTGGCACATTGTCTGCAGTCCCACCAATCGCATTTCATTGACAGCGTCTTGTCAACACGAAACACGAATTACACATTCTCGCGTGACCGGCTTCTCAAGTCCATCGTTTCCCGCATTATTTCGCAAAAATACGATAGAACACGGTGGCCCAGCTTGCTATGACCTAGATGAAAACATTGTACAGCATATACTGGAAAATTGTTTTCAAGATGTACCAAATTATCCAAACAGAAACACACACACACACACACACACACACACACACACACACACACACACACACACACACACACACACAACAATCTAGTTTTGGCCTAAACACTAATATGGATTATTTTATATCAAGCTAGTGTTCTACTTATGCATAAACACCATATATGTGTAACAGCATTCTCAATATTTCGGGAGTGTTGGTTGGCTCCGCCGTCCACCCAGCCGAGCTCCTCTTGGTTTCCTTGACGCCATCAACTACAGTCCACAAGACGAGCTCCTCTTGGTTTTCTTGACGCCATCAACTACAGTCCACAAGACGAGCTCCTCTTGGTTTTCTTGACGCCATCAACTACAGTTCACAGGCCGAGCTCCTCTTGGTTTTCTTGACGCCATCAACTACAGTCCACAAGACGAGCTCCTCTTGGTTTTCTTGACGCCATCAACTACAGTCCACAGGCCGAGCTCCTCTTGGTTTTCTTGACGCCATCAACTACAGTCCACAAGACGAGCTCCTCTTGGTTTTCTTGACGCCATCAACTACAGTCCACAGGCCGAGCTCCTCTTGGTTTTCTTGACGCCATCAACTACAGTCCACAAGACGAGCTCCTCTTGGTTTTCTTGACACCATCAACTACAGTCCACAAGACGAGCTCCTCTTGGTTTTCTTGACGCCATCAACTACAGTCCACAAGACGAGCTCCTCTTCGTTTCCTTGACACCATCAACTACAGTCCACAAGACGAGCTCCTCTTGGTTTTCTTGACACCATCAACTACATTCCACAAGACGAGCTCCTCTTGGTTATCTTGACGCCATCAACTACAGTCCACATGCCGAGCTCCTCTTGGTTTTCTTGACGCCATCAACTACAGTCCACAAGACGAGCTCCTCTTGGTTTTCTTGACGCCATCAACTACAGTCCACAAGACGAGCTCCTCTTGGTTTCCTTGACGCCATCAACTACAGTCCACAAGACGAGCTCCTCTTGGTTTTCTTGACGCCATCAACTACAGTCCACAAGATGAGCTCCTCTTCGTTTCCTTGATGCCATCTGAATTTGAGTCCAAATAAAATTCAGAGCACGACCAAAGATGAAATGTTGACTCATTGATCAGAACCTGCTGTTTATCTGCAATATTATTTGTTCTTGCTTGATTTATTTTCCATTCCATTTCTAAGTGTAATTATATAAATAAAACAGAAGCTACAAGACATTTATCCGACCGAAATATGAATACTCTTCTCCAATATAAAAATTCAAACACTAGCACGAAAATAAAACGTTTTGTAAGAGTGCTCCTCTGCGCCGCCCGATCTGTCAAAACAGCCACAAACGAAAAAACTAACCCATCTGGTCTAATAAGCTAAAACAGGCGACGCCTATTTGTCATTCTGCTGCACATTTTGTCTCAAGCGAAACATCTTAAGTAGTATTAGTACAAACAGGTCATCATATGGGTAACACAGTTAGCAGAGGGATTTACTGCATACTTCACATGTATCGAAGGTAGTTTTGTAACAATAAATTATTTACACAATGTGAGATAACATAAAAACATAGAACTAGGATATATATCAAACTGTAGTTTACACATCTGCTCGGTTGAGAGTAGCCGTCTGTCATGCCAAAATCAATTTGCAACAATCTCTTGTAGCATGGGCATAATATCATTGATTTATTGAAGTGAAACATTTCTCAGGCAAAGTCGAAAAAAGTTGCAATTTGCTTATTGTGTTTTCGAACAAGGCCGTGTTTTTGTTATCGTTTGGTCGCTGCATAAACATTGAATACCGTACACATGCATTGTATACCGTACACATACATTGTATACCGTACACATGCATTGTATACCGTACACATACATTGTATACCGTACACATGCATTGTATACCGTACACATACATTGTACACCGTACACATGCATTGTATACCGTACACATGCATTGCATACCGTACACCTACATTGTATACCGTACACTTACATTGTATGCCGCAGACGTGCATTGTATACCGTACACGTACACTGTATACAATACACTTACATTGTATACCGTACATGTGTATTGTATAACGTACACATACATTGTATGCCGTACACATACATTGTATATTGTACACATACATTGTATACCATACACGTACATTGTATGCCGTACACTTACATTGTATATACGTCATTCACGTGTGGTTTCCATATTATCGAGACTATTATGTCAGCAGTTTGTCGACTGTACCGGGTAGTATGTGTAGTGTGTGTAGTGTGTGTAGTGTGTGTAGTGTGTAGTGTGTGTGTTGTGTGTAGTGTGTGTAGTGTGTGTAGTGTGTGTGTAGTGTGTGTCGTGTGTGTAGTGTGTGTAGTGTTTGTAGTGTGTGTGGTGTGTGTGTAGTGTGTGTAGTGTGTGTAGTGTGTGTAGTGTGTGTGGTGTGTGTAGTGTGTGTATTGTGTGTAGTGTATGTAGTGTGTGTAGTGTGTGTAGTGTGTAGTGTGTGTACTGTGTGTAGTGTGTGTAGTGTGTGTAGTGTGTGTAGTGTGTGTGGTGTGTGTAGTGTGTGTAGTGTGTGTAGTGTATGTAGTGTGTGTATTGTGTGTAGTGTGTAGTGTGTGTACTGTGTGTAGTGTGTGTAGTGTGTGTAGTGTGTGTGGTGTGTGTAGCGTGTGTCGTGTGTAGTGTGTGTAGTGTGTGTAGTGTGTGTAGCGTATGTAGTGTGTGTAGTGTGTGTAGTGTGTGTAGTGTGTGTGGTGTGTGTAGTGTGTGTGGTGTGTGTAGTGTGTAGTGTGTGTAGTGTGTGTAGTGTGTATGGTGTGTGTGGTGTGTGTGTGATGTGTGTAGTGTGTGTAGTGTGTGCGGTGTGTGTGGTGTGTGTGTGGTGTGTGTGGTGTGTGTGGTGTGTGTGGTGTGTGTAGTGTGTGTAGTGTGTGTAGTGTGTGTGGCAGAAATGACAAAACAGCAAAACTTTGATTTAGGCTTATTCCACGTCCCTCGAACAATCGTTGCTCGTGGCCCTTAGCGGACCTATTCCACGTCCCTCGAACAATCGTTGCTCGTGGCCCTTAGCGGACCTATTCCACGTGCCTCGAACAATCGTTGCTCGTGGCCCTTGGCGGACCAATTCCACGTCCCTCAAACAATCATTGCTCATGGCCCTTAGCGGACCTATTCCACGTCCCTCGAACAATCGTTGCTTGTGGCCCTTGGCGAACGTATTCCACGTCCCTCGAACAATCGTTGTTCATGGCCCTTGGAGGACCTATTCCACGTCCCTCGAACAATCATTGCTCGTGGCCCTTAGCGGGCCTATTCCACGTCCCTCGAACAATCATTGCTCGTGGCCCTTAGCGGGCCTATTCCACGTCCCTCGAACAATCATTGCTCGTGGCTCTTAGCGGACCTATTCCACGTCCCTCGAACAATCGTTACTCGTGACCCTTAGCGGACCAATTCCACGTCCCTCAAACAATCATTGCTCATGGCCCTTAGCGGACCTATTCCACGTCCCTCGAACAATCGTTGCTCGTGGCCCTTGGCGGACCAATTCCACGTCCCTCAAACAACCATTGCTCATGGCCCTTAGCGGACCTATTCCACGTCCCTCGAACAATCGTTGCTTGTGGCCCTTGGCGAACCTATTCCACGTCCCTCGAACAATCGTTGTTCGTGGCCCTTGGAGGACCTATTCCACGTCCCTCGAACAATCGTTGCTCGTGGCTCTTGGAGGACCTATTCCACGTCCCTCGAACAATCGTTGCTCGTGGCCCTTGGAGGACCTATTCCACGTCCCTCGAACAATCGTTTCTCGTGGCCCTTGGAGGACCTATTCCACGTCCCTCGAACAATCGTTGCTCGCGGCCCTTGGCGGACCTATTCCACATCCCTCGAACAATCGTTGCTTGTGGCCCTTGGAGGACCTATTCCACGTCCCTCGAACAGCTCGTGGCCCTTGGCGGACCTTTCACGCAAACACCATTTGAACTGATGTGGGAGACGGTGACGGTCAGAACGTCGCACTCTGAATCGATAGAACCTGGGTTCGAATCCGCTTGTTGAGGCTTCGAAGCTTTGGTGATTTTGTTTATCCCGCGTTGCCACAGTTCACTCAGCTGTATACAAGCCTAGGTGAGCTAATTGTGTTCGCGCAGTAACTGCAGCGTGGCTGAATGCTTCACAGAAAAGTCGAGATGGCGCTGCAATGAACAGGTCCGTGTGGGGGGGTGAAGTGTAAAGCAGGTCCGTGGGGGGGTGAAGTGTTAAGCACTTTGAACAGGACTTGATATCGCACTATATAAGAACGTACGTTTACCTTTCTAACAGCACTAAAGAGATTCCAACCCTGATCTGCTGACATGTCCGACGTTCCAACGTTGTGTCAGCAAACACAAATACAAACACAAACACAAACGTGTTTTTGACTATGGTGGTTTCCTCCTCCTTGACTTGACACATCTCACCACTCTAGAGTGGATGCTCAACTTATAAGACGTTGACTTTCTACTAAGCATGTTCTCTGTTCCTGGTGGTAACTATTTATTCTGTGAGTTCATTCCAGAGACGGTCGGCGGTCGGCGGTCGGCGGTCGGCGGTCGGCGGTCGGCGGCCGAATGACATTCCACGACCTCTTTTGGCCACCCGTGTCTGTGGATGGAATTGCTACAGCAGTTGCATGGAAATATGTCGATGCCCTGATGGCTCTTTACACTACAGGACGGGAAGACAACCATTGTTGGTGTATATATATAACATCAACTCATGGGCATACCTACCTTTTTGCATTGATTTAAACCAAGACCTTGTGCCTTGCAGCCGAATTTTCTCCCAAACAAAATAATAGAAAATGTGTCATTAATTTGCAAATCTAAGCATTTCAAGATGTTCTAGGACCGCTGACATTTGCCATCTAATGTGACAGCAGCAGCAGATTGTGACATTCTGACGCAACTGTTTACGAAGATTAACATCTGTGCGGAATATTGATTTTATTAATGTTGCGACTCAAACAACCAACGCGACTCATTAAAGTAACCTATCGTGTTATATCTCAACGCCAGCGTCTTCGGTAATTGACTACTCATGGCAGTGCATGCGTGCGTGCGTGGGTGCGTGAGTGCGTGCGTACGTCTTCAACTCAGAACTCGGTTGGGTCAAAACACTGACTTCCGTTTCCGGTCATGACGAAGCAGATGTTATTGAAGTTGTCCTGCTTTTGGAGTCTGTATAGATCAAGTCATCAATACTTATACGTGTTCTCTGTGGGTGGCCCACCGGAGAGCGAACTATTCTTTTGGAGTCTGTATAGATCAAGTCATCAATACTTATACGTGTTCTCTGTGGGTGGCCCACCGGAGAGCGAACTATTCTTTTGGAGTCTGTATAGATCAAGTCATCAATACTTATACGTGTTCCCTGTGGGTGGCCCACCGGAGAGCGAACTATTCTTTTGGAGTCTGTATAGATCAAGTCATCAATACTTATACGTGTTCCCTGTGGGTGGCCCACCGGAGAGCGCACTATTCTTACTCTGTTTCACAGTTTGACAGAAATATCCACGCTTCTGGACAAGCCGCAGGCAGACTGCGTCCAAGGCTTCACGCGTGTTGTTCTCATTCTAGAAAGAATGTCGTATTGCCTTGCTTTCTGATTTCATGACGTTGATCATGTTGTCACATTAGTGTCATTTCTAACTTGCCGGTACATTCCTGCATTCTTTGTTGTCAATGAAGTCATGTAACTACTACCAAGTATGATGTGTAGTGAAATCGTGTAACTACTACCAAGTATGATGTGTAGTGAAGTCATGTAACTATTATCAAGTATGATGTGTAGTGAAACCAGGTAACTACTACCAAGTATGATGTGTAGTGAAAAGCTGCAATTTTACAACATTTGACCACATATTTGTGAATTTAAATTTGTATTTCATCTCAAGATGGACACAGCAACTTTGTACGTCGCAATACTCCAGTTATATGTCCTTTTAACACAACATACTGTGGCATGTGTTGTGCGTTGTTTTACCTTTATTCACTAGACTCAGAATGTATTTCCAGATTTGACGACAGTCGTAATCTAACTTGTGAACTAATTATTCATTCAGGGTTCAGAGTTTGTTTTTAATGTTCTCCTCTTGTGTCACCTGTGTCACTTGTAGCACCTGTATCAACTGCGTCACTCATGTATGTCACTTGTGTCATCCCTGTCACCAGCGTCACTCATGTCATCGTGTCACACATGTCACCTCTGTCATATGTGTCACCTCAGTCACCTCGTTACTCGTGTCACCTGTGTGAAAAACGTGTTAGATGTGTTTGCACTGGAGTGTTACTGGTGTGTCTGCGTGTTACTGGTGTGTCTGCGTGTTAACCGTGGACGCGTTGATGCGATGACGTGTCGATGTCAATGATTGAGTATAGTCAGTCAGCTAGCTTCAGGACCACCTAATGTCCCTGGCGAGCCGCATCAGACGCGGGGGATGCCGCGTCACATGCAAGTGACCCTTCATTAGACGTGCAAGAATATGTTACGTCTTCTTCCGTCTCTCAACTTCTTTTTATGCCACACATTAACCACGGCGGGCGGAGTATTCCTGGAGGATGAAGCTGGCGGAGGATGAAGCTGGTGGAGGATGAAGCTGGTGGAGGATGAAGCTGGTGGAGGATGAAGCTGGTGGAGGATGAAGCTGGTGGAGGATGAAGCTGGACTGTGAATGTCAACGTGATCACAGGTTAACGGGGACTACGGAGAGATTATTAATTAAAATATGTAAATAGTAATTTAGTAAATACATACATACATGTATGTATACATACATACATACATACGTAAGTATGTACATACCTATACATGTTGATACGTGCATACGTGCATTCGTACATACATACATACATACATACATACATACATACATACATACATACATGGATACATGCATACACGCACATGCGCACACACGTACGTAGTAACATATATTATAATATATGTATGTTTGCATGCGCATATATGTAGAGGGTATATGCATACAAACACTTGTACACAAAAAAACACACACAAATAAACACACACACACACACACACACACACACCCATACACACACACACACACACACACACACACACCCATACACACACACACACACACACACACACACAAACACAAACACAAACACACACACACCCATACACACACAAACACAAAAACACACACACACACACACACACACACACACACACACACACACACACACACACACACACACACACACACACACACACACACACACACATACACACATACACACACACATGCAGCATACGCACTTACTCACTCAGTGTTAGTTTCCCTTTAAGTACAATCAGTTGTTCTCGGCCAGTGACAGGCAGTGCATAAGTTGAGTCCATATATCAAAAATCGTCTTTAATCATACAACCTTTTCTCTTCGTATCCCATTTTCCCATGGCCTATACTTCATTCCCTATCTCAACATGCATGCATATGTTCTATATTCCCAATACAATAAACACCGATGGCAATATAGTTAAATAGGCGCTTGGCCACAGTTTGAAGTAGCCATCAGTCATCGGAACGTGACAAGCTTCGAGTCAGCGGTACGTGACGGCACGGTTGAACTGTTTACTCCGATACTGTCTTTGACGGCCTAAAAGCTGCGAAGCGTCACGATTGTGTTTATTTCCTGCAGATCAAACGTTTAAAAGCCAATCTGAAATCGCGATTAAAGATCGTGTAGATGATGGGATTGAGGGCTGAGTTGCAGTAGCCGATCCAGAAGAAGACGGCGAAGACCATGTCGTGGACGGGCATCCCGGTGAGTGACGAGACCAGGTAGGTGGAGAAGAAAGGCAGCCAGCAACAGATAAAGGTGGCCATGATGATGCCGAGAACGACCGTGGCTCGGCGCTCGCGAGCACGCGCCAACTTCCGCTTCAGTCGCTCGGTGTCGTTGCGCAGGGAGCGGCCGGAATTCGACAGCGGCGGCGACGACTTTTTGTGTCTGGCGTTGCTGCGACTCGTGGAGAGCGTTCGCAGGAGATACACCGGTGTCGGCACGGTGCGTTGAACGTACTCTTTGTCGCTTGCGCCGTCTCCTCCGCTAGACGACACGTTGTTGGCGCCGTTCTTGGCGCCGAATTTGTCGTCCGCTGCAGCACCAGTCACGTGGGCGCGACTTTTCAACAAAGGAGTCGTGTTTCCGTGTTCTGGACAGTCAGTGTCTGGCGCCTCTGAAGAATCGTTGCCTCCAGACAACACCGACGCGCGCGTATCTTTAGACTTATACTCTTCGGCTTTCGTCGCATAGTCCGTTCGGCTGCCGATATCTTCTTTCGCCGTCGTTTCTTCGTCGGCGCTGTTGGTCAGGCGATTGTTGTAGAACGGACACTTGTCAGAGCTGCTTGTGTCCTGTCTCGGCGAGTCGAGGCGTGCAGGACTCGAGGTGTCAGGAGAGACACTCCGGCACGCAGGAGACAGCGGGCGGGTGGGATCGCTGCTCGGTGTCCCCCGAGGCGCCGTCATCGCCACGGCCGTCGAGGCGATGGTAGCGCGGGCGAGCGCGGCCCGTCTGTTGCGGACGGAACGACGGGCCTGGCCTCGCACCGTCACGTATATCTTGAAGTAGACGACGACCATGACGACGAGCGGCACGTAGAAAGACCCGAGAGTCGAGTAAATAACGTAGCCGACCTCCTCGCTGAGAACACAGAGCGGCTGGCCGTGTGACGTGGTGGGCTGGGGCCGCTTCCAGCCGACGAGCGGCGGGAAGCAGATTGCGACGGACAGCAACCAGACGACGGCGATCATCGTGACGACTTTACGCAGAGTCCTCTGACGTGCGTACGTGACGCGCGTGATCGACATGTAGCGGTCGACGCTGATGAGACAGAGGTTGAGGATGGAGGCCGTGCAGAGGAAGACGTCGGTGCTGAGCCAGAAGGCACAGAGCACGTTGCCGAACACCCAGTATCCCATGAGTTCGTTGGCGAGCGACAGGGGCATGATGAGAAGCCCCAGCAGCAGGTCGCTTGCCGCCAAGGACGCGATCAGCCAGTTCTGCAGCTGCTTCAAGGAATTGTCGACGGCAATGGCGACAATAACGAGCGTGTTGCCGAGTATGACCAGCAGGATGACGAGACAGACGGCGACGCACGCGAACACGACGTACAGCACGGAATGGCCGCCTGAAATATTACCATCGCCACCAGGGGGCATGTCTTCTCTCGTGTCGTTGTCGTACGCCAATATCGCGACGCGGTGTGCATACGCCGGATCGTGCACTTCGCCGCCGCTGCTCAAGCGCGTCCAGTTGTCGCCCATCGCAATGACTGTTCACTTTTGCGACAATTACTTGACAAATTTATATTGAAAGCGCAACACAAACCAGCAATGATCGAGTTATATCTTCATTCGAAATTTGTTGTCGTTTATCGCGCGTCGGGTTCTGTTTTGGCGCTTACCAAACATCAGCCAACCCGCTGTTTACCGATGATCATCTGACGAATATATAATGAACATATAAGACAAACCAGTAACGACGAAGTGGTGTTTTCATTCGAAATATGTTGTCTCTAATGACGCGTCGTGTTTCATTGTAGAACTCAGTAATTATCAGCCAAGCCGTTGCTGTTGGTCACAGCGTGAAGTAGATATACCGCGTTCACTTGACGGCCAGTGTCGCTCGCAGTAGGCCAACGGTGCACTTCCGGCCACAAACGAGAAATCTATAGAGCAACTTCCACGCGCCGACACGTAGTCTTGTTTCTAAACGCGCCGAGCGAGTGCACATTGAGAGAGTTGGACAATATCGAACGTGTTCACCATGCGTCAGGATATTCATGACGGTCGATAAACCGACGTAGTATTAATGTCTTGGAACGCCCTTCACTGCAATGTCCTTATTTGAAAGACGTCAAACAGATAACAACTCTTGCAGTTAATACGCCGCGTCAACCGATGGTGGTTGGGCCAGAACTTAGCTGTACGTCGGAGTAGGCAGTGGGTCGCCGCTCTGAAGACTCCGCTTCGTCACAATCAAGTAAAGTAGACGTCTTCCTGCTTGAGCCGGTCATCTGCGGAAACAGAACAGATAAACGCTTATCATGGGCGACGACACGTCGACGTCTACATGCCGATAAACGCTGCTATCTGTGAACGTGCCATTGCGAGAACTATCCCAGCTCTTACGCACAATGACGTTTGTAGTGCGTGGCTGGGAGGAAATGACACGACATTAGCTAACACAGGCGGCACTCACACAGTCACAACGATACGCGCACATACGCACATATCGTAGAGGCGCGCTTGTATGGCGCGCGCTCAAATACGCATAGGCGCACGCATGCGCACTTCGCATAGGTGTGCATGTATCACACATACGCACGAACACAAACACACACACGCACACGCACACACACAAACCCCTTAGTACACTTAACATATCGACCCCTCGTTATGCCACATTAAAACATCAATACAATTAATAAAATTAACTAATTTCACAGCGCCATTGTAATCAGCGTTAACAGTGTGAACTGTGTCAACAGCGTCAACTGCGTCAACAGTGTCAACAGCGTCAACAGCGCCACGCGGAGTTCTTCCGCTGTGATTTTCCGTGAAATAGAACGCACTTTACGACAACCGACAGGCAGACGCAAGTCTTAAAATGGGGATTATCGTAATAACAGTGCCGTAATCCATGGTTACTTGGCACAACGTCTACGAGAGCTAATGGTCACGAGAGACGAGAAGTCGTAAAATCGAGAGGTCATTACGACATCGACCATCACGAACATAACAACCACTGCTGGTTCCAGATGAGGTTGTCGTGCACTTCAGGTGTACAACAAAAAGTGCGTTCGTGCGTGCAAGTCGATCAACGTTATTGAATCTTCTGAAGTGTTCAACCGAGCTGGTTGGCAACCCGCGTTATCCTTGCATGAATTTCACACTATAATTTCACAGATGCTCGTATTGTTGGCACATACTATATCTCAATGTTGTGTCCGTGTAGTCTACGTGTGTTTGTGCGCGCGTGTGTGTGTGTGTGTGTGCGCGCGCGCGCGTGTGTGTGTGTGCGCGTGTGTGGTGTGTGTGTGTGCG